>JAKOGI010001972.1:0-12500 GCA_029747015.1 Carnegiea gigantea
ATATATATATATATATATATATATATATATATATATATATATATATATATATATATATATATATATATATATATATATATATATATATATATATTTATATATTTATGTGTGTGTCTATATATGTATGTATGTGTGCGTGCATACATACATATATATATATATATATATTTATGTGTGTGTGTGTGTGTGTGTGTGTGTGTGTGTGCGCGCGGGGGTGTGTGTGTGTGTACACTTCCTCTCTGAAAGCTCTCTGGGCGATTCCAGAGGTAGCCATGGCTAGAGGCGGGAGAAGGGGGAGGCCAAGGACAGTGCTGCAACTTAATAGCCCTAATTCGGCTGCGAATGAGCATTGTGAAGTGGAGGAAAGATCACCATCAAATCTTGAAGCTCCAGAAGCTCATCTCCGATCCCAATCAGTGGAATAGTGACATCACCAGCGAGCATCATGCAGGTACCAATCAGTAGTTCCTATGCTTCAATGGTAGATCCCGAAGAAGGTACTAACCTTAAATTCATACCTCCCCATACTATTAATGGAGTACGATGTGCTAAGCTTGAACAGGAAGATGTGGCTGATGGAATTGAATATTGGCAACAATCTATCCTCTGTTCGGTAATAGGAGCTAATCCCTCATTCGAGGTTATGCAAAGTTTGTTAAAAGGATTTGGTCTGCTCTGGACATTGATAAGATAATCCATGTTCGTAGAGGGGTGATTCTAGTTCGATTTGGCAACTTACTGGGCAAGCAAATGGTGGAAAGAAGAGGGGTTTATTACTTTGCTTCTAAACCCTTTCTTGTCAAGGGATGTAATCCTAAGATAGATATGCACACTAAAGAAATCGAATTCCTCCCCCTGTGGGTTCAATTCCTTGACCTAGATGTGAAGTACTGGGGAGCGGATAGCCTAAGTAAAATTGGTAGCCTCTGGGAACATCAATCAAAACAGACAGGTTTACAAAGGAGAGATCAATGATCAGATATGCAAGACTCCTTATTGATGTCCCCCTTGATAGCACATTCCCTGAATTCATTGAGTTTTTCAATGACAATGAACTATTGATAAGGCAACAAGTTGTTTATGAATGGAAACCTGTGAAATGTTCACACTGCTATATGTTTGGGCATGAGGAACCAGTTTGCAAAAACAAAAATATGGTGAGGAAGGAATGGAGAAAAGTCCAAAGGGTCTAAAATGATAACACACAAGGTGAAGAGCATGGGGAAAGACAAGAGCAGCAGAATGAGCAGAATAACACTGCAGTCTTTACCCCTGTTCAGAGAAGAGCTACTGCAAGTCAACCACGAAGTAATGCCCCAATCAGTACCCCTTTACTCAACTCATTCCAAGCTCTGCAAGTGGTAATGTCAAAATAACTTGAAAATGTACCAACTGATGGGTACACATACAGATAACATTGTGAGCTGGAACATTAGAGGCCTCAACTGGCCTAATAAACAGGAGGAAGTTAGATCCTTCCTTAATAAAAATAAGGTAGGAATGGTTGGACTGCTTGAAACCAAAGTGAAGATCAAAAATGTGGATAACATTGCTGGAAATGCTTTTCCAGGATGGTTTTGGCATCATAATTTTGAACTTGATGTGAAAGAAAGAATATGGATAGCTTGGAACCTAGCTCATATAATGTGCAAGTATTAATGAAGACTGACCAGTTGATTCATTGCTATGTTACTCAGCTTAGCACACATAAGAGGTTCTTTATTACTTTTGTCTATGGTCTAAACTACGAGCAAATGAGGATGCCCCTGTGGGAGGATTTACAGGCACTAGCCCTGCAAATTAATGAGGCATGATGCATATTAGGGGACTTTAACTCTGCTCTCTACAAAGAGGACAGAATAGGAGGCATTGAAATCCAAGATTATGATGGATAGGGATGTATTACTCATGGACAAATAGAACTATATGGAGTAGAATTGATAGCGTTTTTACAAACCTCTTGTGGCATGACACAATGGATTACTCATAGACTCAGTATTTACCAAATGGGCAGTCTGACCATACCCCCCTAGTGGTTATATTCCCCTCATCTCTAAAACCCAAGCCTAAATTCCAATTCTTTGATATGTTGTGTAATCACAGGGTGTTGAATTAGAGAGTACACAACCACAAGAGGGGGGGTGAATTATGGTGTCCGATTTTCGCAAGTTGCTGACAAACAGTCTTAGACCCTGTTCGCACAGGTTGTTTCTGAGATAAGCAGAAGCGAAAATCCAACAAAATTGAATGCGGAAATAATGGATACAGGATTTTTATGTGGAAAACACCTCTAGCCCAACTGAGGTTAAAAACCACAGCCTACCCGTGTAAGATTTAAACACTTCACTAAACGGGCTAATCACGTTACAATAGTAACACACCTTGTTACAACTTGTAACACATGTAACCTGTCTTCCCTAAAACAAGTTACCCCACGTCCAAAATCCCCTTGATTTCGACACACACTCTACTCACTCTTGTGAAAGAAGAATGTAAAAAAAAAAACCCTATTACAATGCTTCTCAACTAAGCTAATATAGGGTACAATGAAGTCCTAGTATGCCAACTTTGAAAGCTCAATTAATTCATTCACAAGGCTCGGTTTTCTTTTCAAACGTTTTAGCTCATGAACTCAGATTTTTTCTCTCTGAAAACCGATGTATCCAAGATTGTAAGAAGCCGCCTTTTATAGTGCTTGGAACACAATTCATCAAATTTTTGGAAACTAAAAAATCTAAAGAATATAGAATCCTTTACCCACAAGGGATGGAAAAACTATTTATGAAATTTTTGGAAACTAAAATCCTAGAGAAAATAAGGGGTAAGGTGACATGAGCTGAAAACACTCCCTGAACCGCGTGCATAAGGCGGTGTTCTTTAGCAGCTAGCCCATGTTTTTCTCAACTATCTTATCCACTTGCCAGAAATTGGATATTCTTTTTATTCAAAAAGATTTTGCAAATCCCTTAAGATTTTTGATAACCGTTTTTTAGGATAAAGAATAAGATACTCCATAGAAAAATCTTTCTTGCAAATCTTTGAAGAAGCTGCTCAAAATCCAAAAGATAAAAATCGTGCAAGGCAGTTTTTTGCAGCTTATTCTGGAAACACCCTGATCGCCCTGTTTCCAGGGTTGTTCTGAAGGGTGATCCGAAATATTTTCCGAAAAGCAAAGCCGTTTCCTGTGAGTAGTAAATTAAAACTTTCTAATTGGCATATTAACAAGAGTCTAAAAATATAAAACCAAATCAAATCAAGACATCTTGTTGTAACCACTAGTCATCTTGTAGAACGACTTTGCTGCAAACACTTCACAGAATATACTTCAAACACCGCACGGAACCTGTTTGTCACAGCTGCACATATCTTATGTTTCAAACACTTCTCAGGATATGCTTTAAAACACCTCACAGAACCTGTTCCTCGCAGGTGTTCTTACATTGCTGACCTGAGTACCTGTTCTTGATAAACCATTAGTCAAGCAGTTTTAATACATTGAGAACAGCAGTAAGGTCCAGTTTGAAAGCCTGTTTGGAGCAACAACAACAACACTTGGATTTGTTATCATCAAAACTTTATACATTCTAACAAATTCCCCCTTTTTGATGATGACAAACCAAGTGACCATATTGACTTTCAAGGGCAATTTAAGTGATTTGTACCAATTATTCAAATTCACATGAAGCAGTTAGTATCGAAAAGATTGTAAGAAAATTAACTCGTCCATGGCAGAACTAAAACAATATTGGTCAACCAATCTTCCCCCTTTTGGCATCATTAAAAAGTAGGGGCGAATAGTCAAACAGAGGGTGTTTGCTATCACCACCACTTGGGTAATGGAGGAAAGTCAACCGGCGATACACTCAAGTGTTTTGGTACGGTAATGAGATTGGCCATCCTAGTCACGCACAAGCAATTCACAACAAAAAGCAAGCAAGGCAAAGCCAATCAAAAAACAAGATATCCTGTCATTCATCAAAAGAGTGCAACAGAGTACAAACTGATTCACCAAGAAAAGTGAGAACAGGCTATGAGAACAACAGATGGGAACAGCTCATGAGGGGTGTTCAAGGAGTAGAAGGAGAAAATTTTGCTGAAAGGAAAGAGAGAAGGGCGAGGAGATCTGCATGGCGTTTTGCATTTAGAGCTTTTACCTCGTCCAGGGCAGCCTTTACAGCGTTAAGCTCAGTACTGAGATGAGAGTTTTCTTCTAAAGCAACCTCAAGCTTGGTTGAGGAACTGCCAGGAACAGGAGGACGGGGTGTTCTGGTCCCCTGTTCTGAGGCAGACCCCTCAATCAAAGCATACCCACACCCCATAAGGGTGTTACTCCCGATCTCATCAATGAACTGAGCGCCCACCTTCTTCTGCAGTGTCACCCCAAAGTGCTCAAACACACTAGTCAGAAAGAAGCCGTATCCCAGATCATGTTCCCTAGAGGTGTTTGCAATTCTTGCAATATGTCGAATCATGATGGCAGGAAGGTTAATTTGCACTTCCGTGTCCATCAGATCCATCAAACACTGATCCATGGCATCAGCAAGATTGCGACCCTGGCCTCTGGGGATGACATTCTTGATGATAAACCAAAATAGCAATTGATGGAGCGATGTCATGTCCCCTTTCTTCACAGACTTGGGTGTTTGCAGGCTTGGTTGCTGGCTAAATTTCTGGGCGAGTTCCAGCAGCCTGGCTGTCCCTAGAATAGTCTTGTCTTCCCTCACATATATATCAAAGCCTGTGGAGGGAATCCCCAGAATGTCCCCTAATATCTTCGCATCAAAGCGAAGCTGCTTCCCATTAACAATACTTGTCACCACTCCTTCGGTGACAGTGCAGTTGGCATAGAACTCTGCCAACTCATGTACAGAACACCCCAGCTAGGTGTTTATAAACAACTCATACCACCCCTGTGCATGCAGCTTGTGCAGAAACACCCCCAGACCCTGTTCCTCAAAATATTTGACCTTTATAATTTTGCCCCTGACAACCCGTCTCTGAATCAATTGGGTCAGTTTGGCTGAGATTGCAGACGGGGTAGATTTCTTGGCTCGTTTAGGTTGGGGCTCAGTAGGAGGGTCTTGGGTGGAGGCATGTTTGAGGGAGGCTTTTCTCTTGGGAGTTTTGAGGGGTGATGGTTTTGGTATAGGAAGAGGCTTATCCTCTGAGGACTCTGAGAACACGGGCGTGCCCTGTTTGAAGGCAGTGTTCTCAGTGTCGCTATCTAATGAAGGCTCAGAGGAGGAATCAATCTCCTCAATAACAGGGGCTGACTGTTTGGCAGGACGAAGAGTGGAGTGAAAAGCTATTCGGGCTGATTTTCTTGTGGGTCTGTTTGTGGGTTTGGCCGAAGAGGGGATTTGTGGTTTTGGTTTGACAGGGGGTTCACTTTTTGAGGGCGCTTCAGTCTGGCCGCTTTTAGGCCTTGATGGTGGTCGTGTTCTTCGTACTCTAGCACGCCTAGCCACAATTTTGTACCTTTTGCGTTTCTCACCGGTTTGTGTTACCGGTGTGGCTTGTGCAGGCTTAACAGGAGACTCCTCCATTTGACCACTACTTCCCCCTTCTTCTTTTGACAAATCCTCCCCTAGGTCATCACTAAAAACTTCAGGCCCTGTTTCTGACCCTGTTTCCTGCTCAGGAAACAGCCCAAACGAATTGATGTCATCTAACCCATGGTCCAACAAAAAGAGTTCATCTAAAGCCCCAATTTCTCTTTCAGATGCCCCAACAAGTTCTTGGGGTTGACATGCGCCCGTTTCACCAAACAAAATCAATTCCCACCCAAATTTGTACGGGATGTCTTCCAATTTCAAATTCACTGTTCTAAGGTCGATACTTTTCAAAAACCCAAAAGGTTTATAGGCAATGGGTCGAGGAGGTTCAGTATTTTTACCTTCCATGAGGGCCGTCAGAAATTATGTAGGTGCAAACAGGGCTGTGGCTGTTTGCAAGGCTGTGCCCTATGTCTGGTTGCCCTGGGTCAAGGTCGAGGAGCTCTCGAAGCTAATGGGGAACGCCATTTTTCAGAGGAAGGAGAGGGATTAGGGTTTCTTGAACAGAGTTTCAAAGCAAGAGAGTTTCGGTGGAGGTGAGAGATTGAGCAAGAGCTTTACAGGGAGAGAGAGACGTGCGAAATCTTTAAAAGATTTTGCCCGTTTTTGCAACGGACTTTAGCATTTATTGCGCACGCCTCGGGAAGAGATTAGCAGTTTTCAATTTGTTGCACACATTTGACAAACAAGAGGCGTACCTATTTCTGATGCTTGTTCTTGAGGTTACTTGCTAGGTAACATTGGACAATAAGGGCAATCTCATTAGACCTCAACGAGTGTTAGCAAGTTGCCAACCTCACATATGCTAAACATAGCACACAAGTTGATTGCAAACAAAAATTTAACATGTTGTACCCATCACTTTTAAATTTTGCAAACAGGGAGAGAGAACAGGTTGGTCAGGTTGTTCTAATTAAGCCTAGTTCGAGTCTATTCCTTTCAAATTGTTCTCTACTCAATGCCTTTGTGAATATATCAGCAATTTGATTTTCAGTGGCACAAAAATTCATTGAGATCACTCCCTTTTCAACATTGTCTCTCAAGAAATGATGACGAATGTCAATATGTTTTGTTCTTTTGTGTTGACATGGATTTTTGGCAATGTTAATTGCACTTGTATTGTCACAATAAATAGGAATGCATCCTATGTCAACACAAAAGTCCTTGAGTTGTTATCTTATCCATAATAACTGAGCACAACAAGATGCAGCTGCCACATACTCAGCTTCTACTGTGGACAAGGCAACAGAGAGTTGTTTCCTGGTTGCCCAAGATACCAAACAAGGTCCAAGAAAGTGAGCCATACCTGAGGTGCTTTTCCTATCAACCAAGAAACCTGCGTAATCAGCATCAGCATACCCAACAAGATCAAAGTTGCAACCTTTAGGATACCATAAGGCTAGATCAGGTGTATGTCTTAAGTACCTAAAAATCCTTTTAACAGCCTTTAGATGAGTTTCTTTAGGGTTTGACTGAAAACGTGCACATAGACCAACACTAAAAACAATGTCAGGTCTACTAGCAGTTAGATATAAGAGTGACCCTATCATGCCCCTATAGGATTTCTCCTCAACTGAGGGACTACCATCATCCATTACCAACCTAGTTGAAGGAGAGATGGGAGTATCAATGGGCTTGGCTGACTCCATCCCAAAATGCTTAAGTAATTCCTTAATATACTTTTGTTGATGGATCATGGTGCCGTTTGAAGTTTGCTTGATTTGCAAGCCTAAAAAGAAATTAAGCTCACCCATCATGCTCATTTCAAACTCACTCCTCATCATTTTTGAAAATTCATTGCACAATTCATGATGAGTTGCACCAAATATGATGTCATCGACATATACTTGGACAATCAACAAATGTTCCCCCTTAGATTTTAGAAACAAGGGATTGTCTACCTTACCTCTTGCAAAATTATTTTCCAATAAAAAGCTTGACAACCGCTCATACCAAGCTCTAGGAGCTTGTTTTAAACCATAAAGTGCCTTATCAAGTTTGAAAACATGGTTAGGAAATTCATCACTTTCAAAACTGGGGGGTTGTTTGACATACACTTCCTCTTTAAGGTACCCATTTAGAAACGCACTTTTAACATCCATTTGATATAACTTGATCTCCATGTGGGCTGCAAAAGCTATCAAGATTCGAATGGCTTCCATCCTTGCAACAGGTGCAAAAGTCTCTTCATAATCAATTCCCTCTTCTTGGTTGTAGCCTTGAACTACCAGCCGGGCCTTGTTCCTAGTTACTGTTCCGCACTCATCTAGCTTGTTACGGAACACCCACTTGGTTCCAATGATTGTTCTATCCTCTGGCCGTGGCACAAGGTGCCATACCTTGTTTCTTTCGAACTGATGGAGTTCTTCTTGCATGGCTGTGACCCAATCTGAATCTGCAAGAGCTTCATTAATATTCTTAGGCTCAATTTTTGAGAGAAAAGCATAGAAAGCACAGAAATTTTTAAGCCTAGATCTAGTTTGAACTCCTGCATTAATATCAGACAAAATTTGATCAAGAGGATGTGAACTTTGGTATTTCCATGATCGTGGTGAAAGTGGGTTCACAGAT
This sequence comes from Carnegiea gigantea, assembly GCA_029747015.1. Classification (NCBI taxonomy): domain Eukaryota; kingdom Viridiplantae; phylum Streptophyta; class Magnoliopsida; order Caryophyllales; family Cactaceae; genus Carnegiea; species Carnegiea gigantea. Next base: position 8,127 of record JAKOGI010001972.1, read on the forward strand.
ATGCTCTCCATCCTAGCTGGAATACTTGGCGAAACAAGTTCAGGTCCTGTTCCCAAGCCTGTTTGGGAGCCTGTTCCTGAAATTATCTCAGAAGGGTTCGGCTGATGTTGTCCCGAACAGGGTTCCACCCTGTTTCCCCCTGTTTGGTTCACACCCTGCCTACCTTCCTGAAGAACAGCTTCAGGCCTTGATCTCTCAGGTTGATCCTTACCTGGTTCATCTTGAAGCAGCATGTCTTTTTTAACAAGACCTAGTTCGAGGTCTTCCTCCTGTGCATCATTCTCACTTAGAGAGTTAGTTTCATCAAAAAGCACATGCACACTTTCTTCAACACACAAGGTTCTCTTATTAAACACTTTGTATGCCTTACTATGTGAGGAGTAACCGAGGAATATTGCCTCGTCACTCCTTGGATCAAATTTCCCTAAGGCATCCTTTCCATTATTCTGCACAAAACATTTACACCCAAAAACTCTCAAATGCAAAATATTTGGTTTTCTTCCTTTGAGTATCTCATAAGGAGTTTTGTTAAGAACAGGTCTAATCATGCATCTATTTATAATGTAACATGATGTGTTTAAAGCTTTAGCCCAAAAATTTCTAGGAAGACCACTAGCAACAAGCATTGTTCTAGTCATGTCCTCTAGAGTACGATTTTTGCGCTCTACCACCCCGTTCTGTTGGAGTGTTCTTGGAGCTGAAAAATTCTGATCAACACCATGCTCATTACAATAGTCAATAAAACTCGAATTTTCAAATTCTATACCATGGTCAGACCTTATGCATACCAAAGAGTGTCCTACCCTCTTTTCAGTCTTTTTAATGAAAGCAAGAAATTTTTCAAACGTTTCATCTTTAGAAGCCAAAAACAAAGTCCAAGTGAAACGAGAGTAGTCATCCACTATCACAAGCACATACCTCTTGCCACCTCGGCTCATGATCCTCATTGGACCACATAGATCCATATGTATTAATTCAAGGGGTCGAGTAGTGCTTATACACTTTTTAGACTTAAATGAATTTTTGACTTGTTTGCCTTTGGCACATGCATCACATACCTTGTCATCATTGAATTTGATGGAAGGTAAGCCAACTACTAAATCTTTGGTTACAAGTTTGTTCAAAAGAGAGTGGCTTGCATGACCTAGTCTTTTGTGCCAAAGTATAACATCATCTTTTAAGGCACTCAAACAAGTCAAATTATTTTGGGGAAGAGTAGAAATACACACTTTATAAACATTTTTGTGTCGCTTCCCCCTCAACACATCATCTCCTGTGTTCATGTTTACAACCAAGCAACGTGTTGGAGAGAACACTACTAGGTTGTCTTTGTCACACAGTTGGGACACACTTAGCAAGTTGTGTTTTAAACCATCCACAAAATAAACATTGTCAATTGAATGGGAGAGTGACTCACCTATCTTACCTATACCGACAATTGTCCCAGATTTGCCGTTTCCAAATGCCACACTCCCTCCTTCTGATGCTGTAAGTGAGAGAAAATTGGATTTTTCACCAGTCATATGCCTCGAACACCCACTGTCAACATACCACAGCTGCCTGTTCCCTAGACTGTTTCCTGCACTGTTTGCTGGGTTGTTTGTTGGGTTGTTCTCTCTCACTTCAGCCTGCAAAACAAATCAAGGGTTAGTTTTGGGAACCCAGATCCACTTGGGTCCCATTCCTTTAGACGTCTAAATCTCATCTTTCCTAACCCACATTTGTTTTACATGCACTGAGTTCTTTTTAATGGCATACTTTTTTATAGGACAAGCATATCGATAATACCCCGTTTTACTACAATGAAAACAAACAATATTTTCAAGTAATCCCACATATTTGTTATTCACTGGGTAGGTCATCTTAGGCACAAAACCTAGTCCTCTTCTATTTTGACTATGATGAGTGTTTAACCATTCCAACGCCCTTGAGGACCTGTTCCAGAGCTTGTTTGTGGCAAGGTCCGATTCTAAGTGTTTTATTTTTTCAAGCAAGTTTCTGTTTTCTTCCAGCAAAGACTCGACCTTACCTTTTAAGTCAAGAGATTCTTTTCTAGCTCAGTTAGTTTAGTGGAACAAGTCTCTTCTTTCATGAGTAGAGTTTCTTTAAGCACATTGATGTTTTCATGCAAGGCAAGAGTCTCTTTGTCAACTTCAAGCTTTTCTAATTTAAGGGTTTCATTTTCAAGTTCTAAATCTCGAACATCCCCTTTTAATTCAGCACATATATCCATTATATTGTACACTAATTTCTCAAGAGTTGATTTATTTAGACCATGTACCCTGTTCTTGAGTTGAGTCAGACTATCCATTGACTCATCATCTGAATAAGTGTCACTCCTTACCATGAGTGCTACATCAGCTTCCCCAGCTTCAGACCCTTCCTCATCCTCACTTGAATCTCCCCAGGCCGCGAGCATAGCTTTTGAGAATCTTTTCGCTGAGCTGCTTACACCCTGTTTCCTCCCCTGTTTTCTGGGGTGTTCGGGTTCTTGTTCTTCCTTGTGCAGTGGGCAGTTTCTCACAATGTGGTCCAGCTTACCACACTTGAAACACCCAGTGAACTGTTCCCGAGGGGTGTTCCTGGCTTTGCCGAAGTCCTTCCTTTTGATGTTTTCTTTGACTTTCTTGAAGAACTTCTTAAATTTTTGAGTCATCATGGCAATCTCCTCCTCCTCAGAATCAGAATCATCTTCTAAGGCCTTTAGTGCAAGACCTTGTTCTCTCTTTGTCTCATCTTTCTGTTGAGAATATTTCCTAAGTTCATATGTTTGGAGGTTTCCAATCAGCTCATCTAGGGTGATCTTGTTCATGTCCTTAGCTTCTTGGATGGCCGTTACTTTTGCTTCCCAAGAATGAGGTAAAATTCTTAGGATCTTCCTTACCAATTCTTCGGTGGTGAAGGATTTTCCCAAGGATTTCAACTCATTTGTTATGTGAGTGAAGCGAGTGTACATGTCCATCACACTTTCCCGATCACCCATCTCGAACAGCTCATACTTTCTCATAAGCAATTCAATCCGGGATTGCTTTACTTGATTGGTCCCTTCGTGAGCTACTTGCAAAGCATCCCAGATTTCTTTGGCCGACTCACATTCAGATATGCGAGTATATTCATCAGGACCTAGGCCAAAATATAGGAGTTTCTTGGCCTTGGCATTCTTCTCCATCATCTTGTAATCTTCAGTATTGAACTCCTTAGGCTCCTTGGGGATTGACTTTCCATCTTCAGTTGTTTTCTTAGGGATGAGTGGTCCATGCTTGATGAGCATCCACAACTCATAGTCCTCGGCTTGGATGTAGTTTTCCATCCTATTCTTCCACCAACTATAGTGTTGGCCATTAAAGTATGGTGGACGAGTTATGGATTGACCTTCAAGCATGCCTTGTGGAGTACTCATCTTCAAGGATCTCTCAAAGGTGTTAGCTTTTCAAAGGAGAACCTGCTCTGATACCACTTGTTGAATTAGAGAGTACACAACCACAAGAGGGGGGTTGAATTGTGGTGTCCGATTTTCGCAAGTTGCTGACAAACAGTCTTAGACCCTGTTCGCACAGGTTGTTTCTGAGATAAGCAGAAGCGAAAATCCAACAAAATTGAATGCGGAAATAATGGACACAGGATTTTTACGTGGAAAACACCTCTAGCCCAACTGAGGTTAAAAACCACGACCTACCTCGTGTAGGATTTAAACACTTCACTAAACGGGCTAATCACGTTACAATAGTAACACACCTTGTTACAACTTGTAACACACGTAACCTGTCTTCCCTAAGACAAGTTACCCCACGTCCAAAATCCCCTTGATTTGGACACACACTCTACTCACTCTTGTGAAAGAAGAATGTAAAGAAAAAACACCCTATTACAATGCTTCTCAACTAAGCTAATATAGGGTACAATGAAGTCCTAGTATGCTAACTTTGAAAGCTCAATTAATTCACTCACAAGGCTCGGTTTTCTTTTCAAACGTTTTAGCTCATGAACTCAGATTTTTTCTCTCGGAAAACCGATGTATCCAAAATTGTGAAGCGCAATTCATCAAATTTTTGGAAACTAAAAAATCTGAAGAATATAGAATCCTTTACTCACAAGGGATGGAAAAACTATTTCTGAAATTTTTGGAAACTAAAATCCTAGAGAAAATAGAATCCTTTAGCTACAAGGGGTAAGGTGACATGAGCTGAAAACACTTCCTGAACCGCGTGCATAAGGCGGTGTTCTTCAGCAGCTAGCCCATGTTTTTCTCAACTACCTTATCCACTTGCCAAAAATTGGATATTCTTTTTATTCAAAAAGATTTTGCAAATCCCTTAAGATTTTTGATAACCGTTTTTTAGGGTAAAGAATAAGATACTCCATAGAAAAATCTTT
>JAKOGI010001972.1:22500-137500 GCA_029747015.1 Carnegiea gigantea
TCTCTATGGGTAGGAATACCGGTAGGGGTAAGGTTGCCTACAGCTGGATCTCCCCAGACCGTGTGAAAGCGGAACCCACACTGGGAGTTGTTGTTGTTGTTGTATATTTTTATTTATCCTTGCCAAAGTTCATATTTGTATATCGTCGTTAATAGAAGCTTTTTATATAAAATTAAAAATTTTAGAAGTTCATGTATTAAAACTTTCTTCTTAAAGAAAGTTAATCTATTTAAAATAAAGCTTAGTATAGAGGACTAACTTTCAAAATGTGATTAATTAAAATTAATTTATCTTCATTGAATTTTTCACTTGAACTTCTATGAGATAGTGAATGTGAAATAAAAATTACATTGATGATTTAATCAGATAAATATTGCAAATATATGATTAATATTTTTTAAATAGAAGTTAATTATGAATTAGTGATGCATTAGTTATTCCCGGTTCTCTAGTCCTAAAGCAAAAGTATAAAAAAAAGATGTGAAGAAGCCAAAAGCAAACAAAAGAAATCAAAGGACAAAAAGATGATATAAAAGCAATAGACAAAAAGAGTCCAGCAATGGTAATTCTGCTTATGAATACAGACATGTTTGAAAGTATCAAACTTTTTAAAAAAAACATGATTAAAAAATAATTTTTTAGCTTATGAATTACAATGCGTTCAAGCACCTCTTTTTCATAGAGGATGGGCTGCATATGAGTCATTACTTCCCTCCATCCAAAAAAGCTCTCGCCGCTCAGTTCAATCGCACATACACTTGTGTTGCAAAGTGGCACATTTTCTTAGTTGGCTAACTAACATGCTTCCATCAACTAGCTTTTATATATATAGCAATATATCCTACAATTCATGGGTTCATATAATTAGACTCAAATTTTTTTATGACGGCATATAAGAAGTTTTAACTTAAAGTTTACCTTTGTAACCTTTTTTTGTTGTTGTTGATAGGAAGTTTACACTTCTCACATAAAGTAAATCAATGAAATTAAATAAAAATTTTAAATAAATTATTATGGAGGAATTATAAAGAGTTAAGCATAAATAAAACAAATTTCAAAAGTACTAAACTTAGCTCGCTAATATTATTATCATCTTAGGCGTTAGCTATGTTTAAAATATTATTCTACGGGAAAATTGATGATTGTGTATGAAACTATGTTATAAAAACAATTAGAACTCCCTAAGCCTAGAGAAGGGGGAAAAAGTAGCTTATGTCCAAAGAACAAAATGACGACATTTAAGAGTAAAAGGCTAAAATAGATTGTGCACTTCAAAGAAATACCTAAAAACTATGATTAATTATTAACATTATAAATAATGAACTGGGTGATTATTTTAGTTTATTTAAATCCTTTAAACCTAACCATTTCCAAACAATATAACATTTTTCAACAATTTTTTAAATATTGAGAATAAATCTACTGTAAGGGTGTAATTTAAATAATTTTTCAATATTGAAGAATAAATAGTTCTTTAAAAAATAAAAAATTAAATTAATGTACTATTTTGTTTAGTTGCTTAAAAAGTAGAGTGAGTCTTCTTTAATTTCTTCTCCTATTCTAATGCATATGTGGCTATCCTTTCTTATATAGCATCCTACATGACAAGCTTATGTGTCACACATCGATGAGTTCTATCCAACTTTATATGTGTGTGTGTGTGTGTGTGTGTGTGTGTATAAACACATATATATACATATACATACATATATATATATATATATATATATATATATATTATATATATATATATATATATATAATATATATATATATATATATAGTGTGTGTGTGTGTGTGCATGTATGTGTATATACATATATATATATATATATAAAACACATATATATACATGTATACAATATGTGTGTGGTGTGTGTGTGCCCCCCCCCCACACACACACACATATATATACACATATATATATATATAATATATATATATATATATATATAGATGTATGCACACACACAGACACATATGTATGTGTGTGTATATATATATATATATAATATATATATAGATATATATATTATATATATATATATATATATATATATATATGATACTTTATTAAAACAAATGTTGCTTTTCAAGTCTAATAGTAACGCCCCCAAATTAAACATGTTTCACCGCTGGTGTTTTCCTTAATAAATTCCTTAATTATCATCTTGACAACCCAATGATAGGGGTATTACCGCTGCCCAAAAGGACAAGGCTTGAAACATGAGTGCTATAAATAACACAGTTAAGCATAGCTTCAATCATTCACATACACACCTGATCAATCCATATATAATCAACTGTTAACCAACAAAAGGTTTTTACACGATAGTAAAAATAATTCACCATGTAATCTGCATCTCCATCCACTAAAGATTTCAATGTACAACTCTAAAAATATGCATACACTATATCAGTGTTGATCTATCCAGATTGCCTTGCTCAACTCATTCTCTTCCGCTGGTTTACTAGCATGAAGACGATTCTCTGAGCATTTGCCTAAAACAAAACATGAAAAACATTTCGAACTATGAGCCGAAGCTCAGTACATGCATTCCTGAATTGTTAAATGATTATTGAAACACTGGTTGGGCCTGCATTGCAATTCATTTAAGGTCAAAATAGGGAATAAGATCAATATAAAACTGCATTGCTAATTATTATCTGATAGTGAACCCCTTGATACTGTTATGATCTATAGATAGGTGTACACCTACCAAGCTGACTGAGGGACCTGGCCTGAAGCCGTGTGGGTAGCTGAAAGGCAATGCCCTGTAACTGATAACTGACGGGGTCACTAATTAACTAATAAATCACTGTGCAAACTGATTCATTGATGTACTTATCAAAACATGATAACGTTGATAAATACACTCTGATTTCTAAAAATACAGGCAATGCACATATGTTGAGTCTTTAAAAATGTCATCTGATATGATAAATATATTCTGGCTTGATAACACTTATGCAAAATGGGGAACGATAATTGGGCCTCAACTCTATTTCATAAATATCATTGTAAGTATGTGTAGTCAGTAAATGATCCTTACTCACATAATTGAGTAAGTAAAAGTATGTGTAACAGAAATTGAGTAATAAAATGGGATACATAACTTGTGCATTTCAATATAATAAACTGATTTTAATTCAATATAAGACAAGTTAAACCAAAATAAACTGATTTAAATCAGTTAGGGTTATTGAACTTGAAACACAATAAATTAAAGCAAAATAGGCCAAATGGAAATCATTGAGGTGATAATGAAAAGATTTTAATTGATATAAATGAAATATGGGTTTCTGATATTTCTGAAATGGATAATGAAAGGTGTGATGCTTCTGAAATGGATAATAGAATGGTTAATGCTTCTGAAATGGGTGACAAATGGTTTATGCTATAAGGGGTGCTGTGAGGTTCATAAAAGCTCATATAACACCCTAACTTGGTCCAAAGGACACTGATTTTGAGTTATTACTCTGCTCACTTTCCAAATTTCATTTTCACACTTATTTAACTCAGTTTTCAACCCAAGTAAGCTTCTATACATAATGAAACTGGTTGAACTCACTACACTTTGTAATTTCCTTGCAATACCCATAATTATATAGAAACTTCGGAAAATATTTCCAAATATCACGGTTTCTGTATTCACTCATGATATCGTTTGATGGTCTGCATTAGAAAATCCATATCTTTCACTCCCGACCTCCAAATATGATTTAAAACCCCAATATGAAAAGTTCATAATGTCCACTAAAACTTTTATTTAGGATACAAAGCATGATTCACATAGTAATGCCCCTAAAATTAGGGTAGAATATACCTGTGCACAATTTCAGTTCAATCTGCGCAGTCGTAGCAAAATGACCATAACTTTTTCCACATAACTCAGATTAAGGCGATCCAAAAGGCATTTGAAAGATAACTCATTGATCTATCTGTTTACCAAAAATCACAATTTTTAAATGACCCGATCAATATCAGGTTTTCCGTAAAGTCTACTATTCAAACCTGCTCCCAGTTTCAATGTATTTTGTGCAGTCTTGAGTAAATTCATCATAACTTTGTCTACGCAACTCAAAATTGAGTAATTATAGAGCCTATTGAAAGCTAACTCATCAATATATCACTACACCAAAAATCATAATTTTCGCATGCACCGATTATTACCAGTTTATTTGCAAACTCACCCCTGTTTTGGGGTCTGTTTACAGCATAACAGCCCATATTGCAATCTTCTCTTGACATAAACCTCCACTAAAATCACTATTTAACTTGTATAAATTAGAATAAACATCTTGATATTCATTACCAATGCCAAAGATCACAACATCTCACTTAAAACAATCAAAATCCAACACTTAAACATGAAGCTTGCATGATTAAGATAAAACCCTAACCCTAACTTCAACTCCAACATGATCCATCACCAAGATGATTCTTAATTCAATAAAAACAACATGATCCATCATCAAAATAACCAAAACAATAAGCAAAAATGAAAAATTCAAAGAACAAGATTGAAGTCACTTACTTTGAGCTTGAAATAAGTGGAGATGGAGATGATATTTGGTGATTTTGAGGGTGGAAGATGATAGCGGGTGGAGGGAGGTGGTTGGAGATTGCAACCTTCACCGGAGGTTGGCCGAAAAGTGGTCGGAAATCACCAAAAGAAGGGCTAGGCCGCTGCTGCTGGGGGTGGCCATGGGGTAGAGGGAAGGAGGAGAAAAGAAGAGAGAGAGAAAGCAACTTGAGTTTACTTGGTGCAAATGAAGCTTAGGTAAAATAAATACTTGGCTGAAATTTAATTCTCAAAAGCTACTTTTGCTAAGTAGAGATTAGGCCTAATTAAGGGTAACTAGGCAGATAAATAGACTCAGGTCTTGGTGGGCCAAAATTGGTCTTAAATGGGCTCGGGTTTGAAAACTAGCTCAAACCGAGTGCGCTTGAAATTTTTTTTTTCCAAAGCTCGAGATTTAAATGTAATGTCATGAAAAATAATTTAATCTTTTAAATCATAAATATCGAGGCCTACTATCAATTTTTCCCGAAATTGTCTGGTAAATGAAACTCGAATTGCAAAGTGGGGCCCGAAATGAATTTTCCCAACTAGGATGATTCAATGAGATAAATAAATGTGAAAAATGAATAATATGGCTTAATTAAATAAATAACTATGATTTAGGGTCGGGCTATTACACTAATAAATGCAACACTTGTGACAATATACCTATAAATGCAACATTTATAAAATAATGTTACATTTCTACTCCAAATTGCAATATTTTAAAGCAAGTATTGCACTTTTGTTTCATATTGCAACATTTTCCAACAAGGCGTTGCATAGTTACTCAAAATATTGCAAGGCTTTATAAAACATGTTGCATTAGGTATCTAAATGCAATGGTTATTACCTATTGTTACACTAGATATTAAGTTGAGCTAATATGCAATAATTTTTAAAAGCGTTTACTCTTAGTGTTGCATTAGATTCGTTACGCTTATTACCTTTTGTTGCATTGGAGCCAGTGGATCACGTCGTAAAGTATTCTAGAAACCAATGTTGCAAAACAAAACAAGTCATTAGGGCAACTCATATTTCTAAAGGCAAAGACAAAAGACTTATATTTCAATCATACACTAAAAGCCTCCTAAACTAGCATCTTGTACTCCGAAAGCTCATTGAACCAAGCCCAAGCCTCCTTGAAGGATGCATCGTAACTTAACAGTGTCTCTCCAAAGCTAATCCTTGTTAGCATGCAAAAGTCATACAGGGTCACATTTCTCATGAACTTCTTAGCATCCTTATGTAAGCCTTGATAGGTCATATAAAGCTTCTGAACAAATCTATACGCCTTACCAAAGTCATGGCCCTAAAAAAAATGTATGCTATGTATGCATTCAGAAAAAAATAAAATGGCAAAAAATATGAAGACATTGAACAAAACATATTCCACTTTACTAGCCATCATGGTAGAAATTTATTGACGTTAATCTTCAAAACACAACAAATCTTGAGTATCAAACCAATTGCTTGACATCTAACTCCTGATGCCATAATCATCCTTCCATAGCCGGTAATCTCCATTGTGTACGTAGATACCTCTATGCAAGTTGGTCATCTGTCCAAGCAAAAATTTACACAAATAGAAAAAGTGTCCAAACAACTAAAATATGGCAAAATTTTAGCATTATTCATGTTGATGCCAAATGAGACTGAAACTTGATCCAATGATTACAAAACTTTGAAAAAAAAATTCATGACGATATTCTAAGGTCAAGACTATCTCACAATGCAATCAAAACCACTCTAACATGGACCTCCCCAAAGGACGACAAAATTGCCCAATTTAGGTAGAATGAAATTGAATCAGGCAAAATAAGTCCAAATAACTACGAAAGACCCACATTTCATGTCACAACACATATTGAACTTCAAATAAGCAAGAATAAATTTCAAACAAGCCCTTCGCTTAATTTTTGTACTTACACTTTCATTCACTTACACATGCACCTATAACTTAACAGGTTGGAAATCCCTGGCGAATTTTATAGCCTCAAAATCATCACAACATTGCCTTGTTAGGTTGGAAATCCCAGGAAGAGTCTTTAAAGCAACAACTCATCACACCTTTATCTAGCAAGTTTGAAATCCCAGGCTAGATCCCAAAGCCTTAAAATCATCACATCTTTACCCTATCGGATTGGAAATCCTGAGGCCAATCTTAAAGCCTCGAAATCATTGCACCTTTACCTTGATGGGTTGAAAATCCCAGGGTAGGTCCTAAAGCCTCAAAATCATCGCATCTTTACATTACTGGGTTGGAGATCCCATGGTAGGTCCTAGACCCTCGAAATCATCACATCTTTACCACGTTGCCTTAGAAATCATAGGGGGAGCCTTTAGAGCCTCAAATTCATCATATCTTTACCTAGTAGGTTGCAAATCCTAAGGTGGATCCTAGATCCTTGAAATCATTACACCTTTACCTTATCAGGTTGGAAATCATGGGGTGAATCTAAGAGCCTCAAAACCATTACACCATTAACTTGAAAGGTTAGAATCTCAGGGCATGCCTTAGAGCCTCGAAATCTTCACACCTTCACCTTAACAAGTTAGAAGTACCAGGGGGGTCTTAGAGCCTCGAAATCAATCTCATATTTTTACCTAGCAGATTACCATTCCAGAGTTCTATATTATTGATTTTCTTTGCCATTCTCTAGCTTTTTCTTCAGAGTCAAGTAGAGCCCCAATAAATTCAGCTTTGATTTCTTTACATGATTTGTTGAGCATAACAACTGATGTTTCTATCGTTCTTAATATATTTTGGCCTCCCTCATTTAATGAGCCACTAATAAACTATAGCACAGAAAAGCTATGTTTGACATAATTTAGGAAGTTTTCAATAGTCCATGTACTATTTAAATTTAGAGCATTGTTCATACCTCTCTTCCAATGTTTGAATATTTCTTCTCTATTATGAGGTCTATCAATGTTTAAGATGTAATCCATATGGCTAATTGGGTAAGATTAATTTCTTCTAAGGATGTTTTTTTGGGGGATGAACCCAAAAGAAAAGCCAGTTACTCAACCTGCTGGAACATATCTAACTCTCATGACTTCTAAAAGTTTCACCTAACTCTTCAAGTTTCAGAATAACATAACTAGCTAAATTAGATTCAAATTCATCAATATTGAGTTCTTCACCAATTTCATTAATTTTATTTTTAGTCACTATTTTGCCATGTTTTTTTATCCAATTTTCTCCTAACTTCTTCTAAAGGAATAGCATGCAGATCCTTTAGTTTAATTAGGTGCATTTGTTATGTTGATATATTCTTTTTCTAACTAGACATGAATTTTCTCTTCATTACTGCCAAATAACACTCCATGTTTATCTGCTATTGCATTCATGATGTTGTTTATTTCTTCTAGATTTTGCTATTTATCAAACACATTTTGCAACTCCTTCAAATCATACTGCTTATGTTCCATCTTCTTTCTCTTCTAATCTTTCTTCTTTTTCTGATGAATTTGTAAAGGATTATTTCTGCTTTCTTTTATATTTTTATATCTTCCAAAAACAATAATTTTTTTGTTTAAGGTTTTGGAAAGGGTATTCATACTGAAACTGAGCACTAATACCTAGACCTGATTTACCACTATGTTTAACTTCGTTAAATAACGAAAGATGGATTAATGATAATTGTTTGTTTACCTCCTTAACTTTAGTCTTAATTTTAGCTAATTTTGGTTTTAATTCTAAAACTATATAAGTGATATATCTTAATTGAGGTGTTACCGAATTGGATCCCTCTGGGTTGTGCATAATATGAGAATAATTTGGAGCAGGACAAGTAAATGATGATTTTTTTGGTCACGTGACTCTGATACTATTTAAAATATTCCCTCTAACAATACCAAAGCAAGTTATGCCACATGAACAAAATATAAGTTTTCAAAATATGCAAATATGAAAAGTTCGGGACGATGAATATGAAGAAGAATAGTGACTTCACACCCTTAAATAGTTACCACAGAATATGAGACTGTAAAATCCCAGAAATTCAACTGCGGTTCGAGTTATTATTGATATGGACCAACCAAAGACTTATGGTCTAAGTCAAGCCAAGTTTGAGAAAGGAAAAAAAAAAAAAAAAAGAGATTTTGTTTTCTTCACTTTTATTTTGTTTAAAATTTATTCACCTTTCCCCGCCAACTTTTATTTTGAAATTAATTACCTTTTCCTCCCAAATTACCCTAACCCTAGTCTCCCTCTCCTACTTAAACTCTCCTCGCTCGCTCTTCCCTAGTAGCCGGCCCCCCTTTTATTTTCCATTCTCTCCCTCTACGGTCTCTCTAGCTCTCTCTTTTCTCTCTCACTTCCTCGCCCTCTTGGCCCCCTTGCACCGCCGCCACCAACCTCTAGCTGCCTTGCCGCTGCCAGGCGCCACCACAACCGTTACCCACTCCCTCTCTCCCTCTTGGTTTTGGTAAGTGTGGTTGTATAGTTTTGAAACCCTACCCCCATACATCTTTCATGCACCAAGAAAATAATGAACCTAGAGTACTCTTTTCGTGTTTCTACGGTTTACGATTCAAGAACACGAGTTTGCAACTTTTTAATGCATATTTTATGAAATTTCGTACTTAAACTTGAAGTGGGTGACGATTCCACCATCTTCCTTTTCGAAACCCGATCAAGGTAAGCATAATGGTGATGTTCAATAGTTGTTTTGAATAAATTTTGATCTTTGGCTTGATTTGGATTGGTGGGAGGCTTAAAAATCGATAGGATGGATGTGGGCAGTCGTGTGACCTAACGTGGTGCAAATTTTGGGTTAAAAGAATACCCTTTGGGAGTAGACTAGTTGGGCAGAACGCCCCTAATTGGAGGCCAGAACGCACCCTGTCTTTAAAATTCGACCCACAATGGAATATTTGTTCAAAAATCACGACATTTTATGACAGATAGGCTAGAGTGTACTTAGTATTTTGGCTTTTGAATCAAGGAATCGGAGTTGTACTGGGTATGTTATGGGCGGTTTACTAAGGGCTGCCCAAATCTATGCAGCCAGTGACAGGGTGGAAACCTTGGGAAAATTGACCTAGTGATGGACATATTTTGGGGAAATATCAAAGATAAGAGTTGTAGGGGACAGACTAATCTTTCCAGAATAGGTAAGAACTTTGAGTTTCAACACCGAGAACGCGAGATATAGACTCTGGAAGTTGAGTCCAGATTTTGACCGAAACTGAAATCGGGATTAGCTATGATTTGTAAGTTCTAAGGTTGTCTAAAAATCATGGAAAAATTATTCTAAGCTAAGGTTAGAGTGGGGATGCATCTCGTAAAAATTGGAGAATAAGTACGGATGTTGTCTTGGTTCAGGTACAGACTTTTAGGCCGAGCTCGGAAATCGAGTCCGTAAGTTACGGATTACTAGGTAACAATCATGCTCTAACCCTTCCCGAAATTGTTTCACGAAATGTGATTTGTGAACATGTATAAAGGCTGTTTGAATGTATTTGGTGTTGATGTTCGGGGGATTGCCGGAGTGAATGTGAAATGAAATATTTTATGTGGCGTGTGTTAAAATGTTTTGCTAAACCAATGGTGCATGGGTTATTAGGCTGATTATGTTGTGAAAATAATGTGGAAATGTTTTGGGACCAGAATGGATCGGGTTGGGATGTGTATGTTGGTTAAAAATCAAGGTTAACTATGAATGTGTAAATAAATGACTTAATGGGTTAGACTGAGAAGTTATGTTCTTGTGTTATTGAAGGCCATTAGCCTTCCCTGAGTAAAGTGCATGCATGTGAGCGGCCATGTGCCTCCTTTGGGACAGACATGGGCCAGGTTTGCGGTAACCATCTATATTGGCGGTAGGCCAGGGTATGGTTAAGCGGTAACCGTCCAAGTTGACAGTAGGCCAGGTTATAGTTAAGCGGCTGCGTTAAATACAAGCGCAGGTCATGAGACCCAGTGCGGTTGCCCCCGCTTGAGAACCCGAAACTGAATAAAAGGAACTTGGATTATTGTATGCTCCTGCTAAGAATGTATAGGTGTGATCTACTTGTGGTTCCGCACCCCTAAAATGGTTTGAAAATGAATTTATGTGCGTGTTTTGACTGTCAGGGGTGGTTGTTATTGAGTTTATCTCATTTTTGTAAAATATTTTGTTTTTAGGTAAAGTGCACGAGCATGGGGTTGGGGACTCGAATTAGTGCAAGGCCGTGATATGAGATTTAGTTGAAATGAATCAGTTTCGGTTTAGACTTGTCTTAAAGATTGTGTTTCAGTTGGACTTTGTCATACTATTGTTAATGCTCGAACTGATGTTAAGATTTGAGAATATACTTGCATTAAAGTTTTGTATGATGCACAGCCTTGCATTTCCAAGAAGAAAATACGACGGTAACACCCCACTTAGGCTTTTCCGCTACCACGTAAGTTAATATTAGTAATAAGCAGAAATTAGAAATTCGGGGTGTTACAGAGACCATTTGGTTTTATTTTGAAAACAGGGTGTCTCAGAAATATTTTCCATTAAATAGAGGGTTGTCTTCAGCAATTATTCCAAATAAGAGTGTCTTATAATGAGTTGTGAGTTGGTACTGACTTGGATTATAAATGATTCGAGGTAGAGGTGTGTAATTAGTCATTGTAATTTTTTACTCGATTTCTTGTTTCACATGACAGGTTGAATGAATTATATGCATTAATTTGATTCTTTGCATGAGGACTAGCAAAGTCTCGAGTGTGAGAATGCTGATAACTTAGTAATTTTTATATAATCTTACTAAAAGTTTGCATTTAATTTTGGGCCTTCATATATAATTTTGTGAGAAATTCTTGCATGGTTTACATATATATAGGTGGAAAAGATAATATAATTGACTGAAAAATAAACAATTTGGGCCTTGTTATTTCATAAAGCACAGGCAACCCATGAAATTTGTCTAATTCTGCTCAGTAACTATATGCACTTAATGCCAAGTCGACTCCCATGCATAGTGCGCTCAGTGCAAAGCAAATTTTCTGGGTAGTCTTTTTCGTGAGAAAAACACATGCACTTATGTGAAGTGTTGTCTAACACATTTCGAGCGATTCTAATTTTTTTCTCCCACTATTGTTTCACATGATGGATTGAATGAATTGTATGCATTAATTTGGTTCTTTCATTGAGGACTAACAAATTCTATCTCCATCAAAAGGGGTGTACCCAATTGATTTCAGCAGATTTTGGTAATGTACTTCTTAGCTAAATGGAGTTTTGAAAGCAAGAGGGAAGATGGAAATTGATTCCTAATTGGAAACTGATTGAATTAGAAAGCAAGGTCACTGTATGATCACTGTAAAAGGGAGCTTCAGGTACTCAATTCGATCATCAATTCCACATATCAATTTTTAATAGGGAGATTTTCAGAGGAGTTGAATTATAAGGTGGAGAAGAGAAAATCAAGCAAATTAAATCATATATGGGTTTTTTATGTTTGGTGGTGTCTTCGCTTATGTTTAGCTAATTTCTTTTTCTAAGGTCATATGAGACCCTAACTAGTAGTATTGAATTTCTAATTGTTCAATTCGGATGATTCAGTTTTTAATTGCATAATCTCAGTATGGGATTTAAACTGAATTTGTTCAGGCAATTTGTTTTTATTGATTATTCCTATGGTCTGATTAGTTGAATTACATGATATTTCTTGTAACCCAGACGTTGTAGGTTAGTGTGACAATTTTGTCAATAAGGTTTGTAATTGTGATTAATCTTGAAAAATTTATGCTATTAACTAGATGAGTTATACATATCTTGGTTGATTCATGCTAAAAGTTAGATGGGTCATTGTAACACCCCCACCTCCTAGAGGCAGAAGCGTTACATTTTCTTACGTCTTACTTAATTCCTGGGACAAAACGGACAAAATTTCATCCAAAAACTGACCGTTTTCAGGCTAAAAGCCTTACAAAAATCCCCTGCAAATCAACGGAAGCACATAACATTTAAAAGAAACTCAACGGCCACACGCCGGAGTTCATAACTCAACGAGGCACCCGCTCGGAGTACACCAAACAGAATAGTTCTTTAATACATGAAAAGTAAAAGATACAACTCAACGGTCTACACAACGGGACTACTGGGGTTTACATCCCAAAACACAGCTAATTTCGAATAAAGACATCTAACTAATCAGATGGTTGGCTCACACGGCCATACAGAGCGACTCATAAAAAGTATGCATTATATGAGCTAGAAAACTTAGTTTACAACAATTACAAACTAGGAATACGTTACATCACATCGTTAAACACATGAATCTACTTCTATATGGCACACATGACTCTTTTTCGAGTAGGGGTAGACTCCAACTCGCGTAAGTAGCTTAACTTCCACCTGTCATAACAAAAGCCTGGGGAAAAGGGGAAAAAGTAATAGGATGAGCAACCATACACTCAGTGAGAATTCCCCCACTCCCTAAAACCCAAAGCAGTTACAGGCAATAGTACTAATAATAGCCACATATCACGTATTCATACTTTACTATCATATTAGGCAATCAAAATTCCCAAGGAAAGATCACCGCCCTTAAAACTTCATTCTAACCCCTCAACTCGTTCCTAGGTCCTTAATGACCAATCTTCCTTTCTAACAAGCATTCAGACACTTAATCGAGTAGCACAAGAATGAATATGATGCTTTCAAACGCACTTGTGAAAAACATAGTGACTCACGCTATATGCCAAGAACTTATAAGTCATGCAAACTTCTTTAAAACTTACAACTTTTCTAAAAACTCATGAGACACCCAAATTGGTAAGAAGAGCTTTGCAAGAAACATTCTTTCTTAAGAAATACGCCATTAAAAACTTAAACGTTCATTGCATTGCTAAGATGTAACCAACTACACTTGAAATTCATGTAAATTATATTCAGAATACATTCATAAAATATATGCAAGTTACGTGCATTTGAAAGCTTTCTTATTTTCTTAAAAACGCCTTACTTGGCCTTTTGAGACTCGTATTCCTTTTAAAATAACGTCTTTTCCTTTCTGAACTGCTTAGAATGGCAATTTGCCAAATTTCCTATTTATTAGAAACATACTTATAAGATAAAAACATCTTATTATGCTGGCTAAGGGAGGTCAACACCGCCATTAAGTGAGATCATCACTCTTAATCTACGTTATCCCCGGAGTATATGTACTTAACTTTTGGCCAAAACGCGTCTCAGCAGATAAACTCAAACTTCGATATTGTCCTCTGTGGGGCAACAGCCCACACCAGGATAATCATATCCTAAGTCCAGTCCCCCTCAAGGTTTTCTTACGCGTCACACATCATAACTTATCCGGGGAACAGCTCACACCAAGATAATTCATATCTTGAGTCCAGTTCCCAGGACCAGCTCACACCAAGATAACTCATATCTTGAGCCCAGTTCCTAACTTATCTAAGGGGGAAACAGCTCACGCCATCTTTGCGTCCAGTTTCCAGGAACAGCTCACACCAAGATAACTCATATCTTGAGTCCAGTTCCTACCTTCTGGCCAATTGCCTAGCACTTTCTTAACCTTTAAGATCGTATTTTATTTCTCTTTTTCAAATGCTTTCTTTGCTAAAAACTTACTTTTAAACAAAACGACTATAATCTTTCTAAATGCTTATAGTTCATTTCATTTTGAGCTTAAAAACGTCTTGTAAACGTACTACTCGTAATACGACTTTACTTTTAACTTTAAAAGCCGCTTATAAATGTAATACGTTTACTATTTCGTAAAACGACTTCGTTTCTAACTTAAAAGTTTCGTATAAACGTAATTAGTTTGCTAAATCGTATAACGATTTCATTTTCAACTTAAAAGCTTCTTAATAATGTAATACATTCGTTAGCTTGTAAAACGACTTCGTTTTAATCTTACAGCTCCTTATAAACGAAATAAGATTTGTTGACGCGTAAATCGACTTCGTAAATAACTTAAAAGCTTCTTATAAACGTAAAATGTTTACTAAATCGTAAAACGGCTTAATTTCTAACTTAAATGCTTCGTATAAATGTAATAGGGCTGCTAAATCGTAAAACGGCTTCGTCTTCAACTTAAGAACTTCTTATAAATGTAAAACGATTGCTAACTCATAAACGACTTCACTTTTTAGCTAAAAAGCTTCTTTTAAACGTAATACGTTTGCTAAGTTGTAAAGCAACTTCGTGTATAACTTAGAAAGCTTCTCTTAAATATAATACGTCTATTAATTTGCAAAACGACTTCATTTCTAACTTAAAAGCTTCTTAAGAATGTAAAGCGATCGCTAGTTCGTAAAACGATCCCATTTTAGCTTAAAGACTTCTTGATAACGTAATACGTTTACTAATTCGAGGAACAACTTCGATTTTAGCTAAAAGCTTATTATAAACGTGATAGGTTCGCTAATTCATGAACGAACCCATTTAAAACTCAAAATACTTTAGTTAGCGTTTAACTCAAATTAAATTTGTAATTGAAATTTCAGTTGCTATTCTATAACTCCTTTCAATTCCTTTTTAAAACTCAAGAAGAGTGTATAAATGAACTAAAGGCTTAAAACGCTCCCAAACTCGCAACTATTCAAAAACTGTAAGCATTTGGGTCGTTAATAAGACAATGAGGTTTCTTTGTAAGCTTTCAACGTGAATGTTTCTTAAACAGGATGGAGTTACTGGCTTGTAACTCGAAACTTAATAGAAATTTAAATAAGCAAATAGCATACGATCAGCTAAACCCATAATTAGCCTTGAAATGGCCCTTTTCAAGTCGTTTAAATCCCTTTAAACATAAAGAGGGGTCATAAACGAACCGATGTCTTAAAATCATTTTCGAACTCACTTTTACCTTGCTTTTAAACTCCCTAAACCTATCGACCCTTCAGTCGGGCCATCCACTAAGTAGTTTAACGGTTTAAGATCTTTTTAAACCACGAAAATCTCAACAAATTATCAGGCAACTGATGAACATTGGGAACTCTTTGAAATCATATAAATAGGCATTTACGCACATTTAAAGATTTCTAAAAATGCAAATCAGACACAGCACACACTTTCATCAAGGAGGGAGTAGGGAAAATCATAAGACACGTTTAATTCACTTCTTATAAACAATTTCCATAATCACCTCGCAATCCACACGATTGCGGTTATCATCAACTCCAGACTCCCTCCTCACACAGCACCGACCACAAAAGCACCTCCAATCACGCATCAGTTTCACCTCAAATCCACACAACTACCAGCTCGGTTTCCAATTCAGTACAATGAGAATTCAATCATTACATAGTAAAATCCATAACCACAAGGTTAGTACGCAATTATATAATTCATCAATGTGATTCAGAGAGCGGTTTAACTGAATTAGCCAATCATAATACGGCATAAACGAAAGCTCCAAAAGTCGCCTAATCGACTAAACCAACGATTGATACTGCAAATTCAACATGTCTTGATTGAATCCTCAGCTAAGAACATGTTATCAAACACAATACTAGGCTCAATTTAACTACATATTCCGACATCATATAGGCAGATTAGTTATTCCAAAATCACCTAATCGTCAAGCATATCAATTTATGGATCCGCTCACCTAATCAATGACATACAACAGTTATCCAACATCAAACTTGCCCAATTTGAAAGCTAAATTACTCAGTTCTGCCCCAAACATCAATATTTAATCCCCAAACTCAGTAAAACTGCCTAATCTAATATGATTGACGAAAATAGTTAGAAATTAATAGTAATTTAGGAGAGGAGAAAACCCACCTCAAATCCAAGCTATATGCACGCGAATTGGCTGGATTGAAGTTAGAATCGAGCTCCACACACCCAGAAAATCCCTCTGTTCTCCGCGCAAGATTCGATCAACTCAGATCCAAAACCCTAACTCACGATTTTTGTGAAAATTAAGCACAGTAACTCAATTTGAAGGGGATTCAAGTAAGGATTCAATTTATAGAGGCAAGGGTGTTCGAATTTTTACCTGCACGCACGAAAGTGGCTAGGTGGTCGGTCGGTTCTTCGCCGAAATCAGCCCTGCCTGCGCCCGAATTTTGGCTCAGCCACACGTAGGAGGCTCACCGGCGCTTGGGTTGGTCGGGTTGGGGCTCGATTTGGCCGGTCGTGGTTCGTATGGAGGAGAAGCGAAGGAGGAGATGAGAACCAGAGGGTAGAGGAGAGGGAGATGGCAATCGGGTTAGGGGGGTCACGGCGGGAAGGGGGAAGAAGAAGGGGCTAGGAGAAATTACAAGAATGCCTCTCTTCCATTTTTTGTCTCAAGCTGGTTAATAATCGATACCACTAGTCTAATTCGTAACCCGTATTCTAAACCCAAATCGATAATATAATATTTCATCGATTACTCGATCCCAAATACAGCCAGGTCCATTAAATAACATCGAACTGCTTCTAAGGTTGGCAGCCTAATCGTATTCGGGTTCCTAATCGATTTAGTACCCATTAATAACTGTTAATAACGTTTATTAAAAATCGTCGAAAGATTTTCAAAACTAATAATAATATTGATAATAATAATCAATGACAATAACATTCTTTTTAATAAAATTAACATTTACATAGGCACTTAGAAAATAATTTTCGCCCATAACGCTAATAAAATACGGTTTTTATAATGTAAAAAGGCGTGACGAATAGCTTAACAGAAAATAAGATACGCGGGCCTTACAGTCATGTCATTGTTTGATTATGATTTATCTTTAATTGTGAACTAACACTTATACGTACCTCGGTCACCTAAGAAACTATTTGATTTATGGTTGTCAATGAAATTCAATACACTGATATTAGTGGTGAAGTGACAGTCCTAGATCTGCTCTCTGACTGATGTTCTCTTGTTAACTAGATTTGTTGAATTAGGAAATTAGTTTCCTTTGAACTTTTAAATATTACAAATCCAAATTGGATATTTTTCTTGAGTTAACTTAGGAGATATTAACATTTTGTAATTCACCATTCTTTGTGAGATTGATAACCTATACCCACTATAATTGACCTTATGTACTTGCAAGTAAAAGGGAGTTTTAAAACTTGAACATGAAATCCATATTAATCGAGTAATTATAATATAGCAAAACCTCTATAGGACTATAAATTCTTATTTTAATTTTAATCTCTCATCAAATATATGTATTCAACATTTATAAGAATGCTTCAAAATTGTGCTTTAAGCATAAATTTTTTTCAAAGATTCATAAAGTTTAAGATACATCATGCAACACACATAAAACTAGTACATGATACATTACACAATTGCATGTAACAGAAAACTAGTTATAAAGGACAAATAATACTTTCTTTCTTTTCTTTCTTTTTTTAAAGAAGATTGGATGTAAGTAATCTAACCTTTGGAGGTATTGGATGAAATCTACCAAACTTTTTGTTGGATCTTTAGGGAATTTTTTAATAAAACCTTGTTGATTTTCAAACACTTGGACTCACCGAAAGCCTAATTTATCAA
The DNA here is from genome assembly GCA_029747015.1 of Carnegiea gigantea. Classification (NCBI taxonomy): domain Eukaryota; kingdom Viridiplantae; phylum Streptophyta; class Magnoliopsida; order Caryophyllales; family Cactaceae; genus Carnegiea; species Carnegiea gigantea. The sequence continues at coordinate 40,515 of JAKOGI010001972.1, forward strand.
GATATTTAGAACTTGTGTAGGATGGTCAAACCAATTAACTTATTCTTTTTAATTTTTTTAATAGAAACCTAAAATTACCAAATGTTATCACAATCTGAAATTAACTTCAAATTATCACAATATAAAATTCAGAATTAACTTTAAATTAAATTAACTAGTCCCACATCATGCACATGTTCAAAATCATCCACCATGTTAGCTCCCTAGCAAGTCAAAGTGCTTACAAATCGGTGGTGATTTTTTTCTATTAAAAAAAAAATTACCCTCAAAGCTCATACTGTTGGCATCCAAGAAGAAGTTGGCATATTTCTATCAATACCTTGAGAGGTTGGATTATTTACGCTGAATGTTCTTTTTTTAAAATTTTTGTAAAGTATGATAACAAAATATTTCAACCACAAAAAGAGGTAAAAAAGAAGGAAATAATGACTCACAATCGCCATAGGAATACCCCTAGAATTTTTCTTTGTGAAATAATTATTGTTTGTATGTTCTTTAAGGTGGAAAACCTCCTATGTTATTGGGTTTATGCATTAATGGAAGAAACACCTACCGTTGGCCTCATTAGATAAGAAATGAGAGGGAATTATTGGTGGGAAAACTTGGACTGCCCCATACATTTATTTTTTAAAGGAAAAACAAAGGGGAAAAAGGGGGGCTTAGCCTCTCCCCCACACTTTATCTCTAGAAAATCATTCTTGGAGTTCTTAACCTAAAACCCTAAAGTTTAAAATGCAAATCTCTCTCTTTCTGTCACCTTATTAACCCACAACATATATACCTCCTCTCCTTTAGCATGATATATGTATCTTTTTTCTTGAACAAACATTATCATCTATCACCCTCTTCTTGATGAAAGAATTGAAGCAGAAAAGAGAATACCCCTCAACCCCTCTTGTTTGGGTAGATTCTGATAGAAGGTATGGATACTTTGAATCTTTATGTCTCTTAGATTCAACTTCATGAGCTTAAAAACACTTATGGGTCCTTCTATAGGTTGTTTACTAGATGAAAATAGTTTTTGTTGAATCAAACCCTAATTCACAATAATTTTTTCCAAAAACCTTAAATCTAATTTCATGGAAGTTTAGAAAACGTGCTGGCGCAACTTTTTAAGACTGCCACAATCAATAGGAAATATTGTAATTGAAATTTTCAAAACGGAGAAACATAATAATTCTAGGGGTGCCTTGGTTAGAGTCGTGCATTTCGATCATAGGAAATTGAGTTATGACTTAGTAAGTTAGACCACACAAAACTAACCGATAAATTGACAAATCCACTGTCTTGCCTCTTTTCAAAGGCTTATGGTTCAAACCTAGGTGAGGAACTACTAAATAGAATTTGTAAGGGATATAGATTGGGATCTTATACCTCAATCGAGCCATTGATTGATTTGTTAAAGTTTTACGCACCTAGACTTGGCCGCGACTCCTATAATTCTGAAACTTGTGAAATTTGAATGAAACCTCATGAACTTTACCCAAAGATAGCAGTGGTTAGGGTGTGTAGTTAAGAATAAAAGAGATCTAGAATAGATAAAGAGTTGGTATGGGGGGAATGGATGGAGCAGTATACCTTAAAACATAATTGTTATTATTATTTTTTTTTTCCTATTTGGTAGGATGAGCTTGAGTCAAAATTTTGCTTGGAAGAGGTAATGTAAATGCAAGTATCTTTTATAATTTGTGGTGGTGACAGGTAACAATGAATGCATATCACCTATCCCTTTTTGTTGCCTTAGTTTGTGAATGTTTATGGAAAGATGCGTTTGTGAAGTGTAAACAGTAATTAGGATTGTATTTTCTTTAATACGATTTTCTGATATCCACTTTTAGCAAGTTTTTTATTGAACTATTTTTCCTAAAAAGAAAACTCTTGAATATTACAAGTTTTATTTAGATTTAGGCTATGATTTGAAGAGAAATAAAGGCACATATGAAAGGAAGTTTTCTTTAGGCTCCGTTTGGACTTTAGAAAGTTTGGTGGAAAGAGAGAAATTTGAAAAAGTAACTTTTTTTTCTTGTGTTTGGTTTAGAGAAAATCACAAAGAAAAAAATATGGAGGAAAATTAGATGGAAAAATTGTTAGAAACAAGTGACAAAATTTTCCTCATAAAATTGTGAGGAAAGTTTGGGAAAAATTCCTAAAAGAATTCCGAACCTCCTCCAACCTTACACTACTTAGATGCCATCAATATAATTCAAATAATTCATCAGCCTTTAAATTTCTCATTCAAATTCTTATATTTTTTCCTCAATTCAAACAAGAGAAAAAAACTCACTTTCTCTCTACTTTTTTTTCCTTCACATTTTTTTTCCTTCAACTTTTCTTTCCACAAAATTTTTTAAGGACCAAACGGAGCCTTAATGACATGAATTCTTCATGTATGAATCACATTGTTGCCTTGTTATGTGGCTACTTGCCATAAGAATTGTAAAGAAGACTTACTATTAGTCCAATTGTGGTTAGTGTCCTAAATCCTGAATTTCAATTCCGGTTATCAAACTGAGCTTTCCTTAAAAGTTTACTATTTCTTGAACATTGTGTTCTCTTGTTGGGATTGCCTATCGAATTTTTGAAAAATATTTATTTCTATCTTTGAAATTAAAATTTTTTTAGTGGTGTCATTGTTTTTTTTAATGTTTTCTTTATAAGATTGTTTATTTATTTGATTATTTCTATGTTAGCAAAGCATTTACATAAAGGAGTTAAGACTTGATGTCGGTAACGTGTTTACTTAATGGAGTTGAGACTCAATGTTGGTGAAGCGTTTACTTAAAGTATTGAGCTCCTTCCCCAAAAAATCAAATTTTCAGTAATTTTCAAAAGGATTTCTTTTAAATTTCCATGGGTTATGTTACAAAGTTTTCTCGACTCTAAATTGTTTTGTTTTTCAAGTAGAAATCTGACACATACTTGGACTCAAGTGGCAACACAATATCTATTGACATCTGAATTTAATAAAATGACGATATATTTCTATAAGTTGTTAGGATGTATTGCTTGGCTCGTAACTTTCTTATTAATTTGCGTCTGAACTTTAAATTTTAGCTGAACTATGTCATATTAGGAGTTTGCATTGAAATTTCTATTGTTTATCTTGAATAGCTAATTTTATGCTCTTTTTAAAGAGATAGTGTGGTTACAACATAGGTCCCACTGAGGAATTAATTAGTTTAGTTTCATTAAAATTTCAATGACGAGTTTTGGTTTGTTATAACTTTATATTAGAGTTTAGGTTTTGAACGTAGTAGCTACCTTGGGGTAGTAGCTACCTTGGGGCAGTAACACATGAGACAACCCACGTTATATCCACATCCTAATATACAAGCACGAGCCTAGAAACACTGAGACCAAATAAGTTTGCTTCGAGTATTTTTTTCTGCATGGCTACGTGTATTTTATGCATGCTTACTCTATGATTTGCTTGTTCATTATGAATTGAGCATTACCTCAACAAGGTGACCTTCTCTGCCCCATTCCAATTCCATTCGGGATCATACCATACTCTTGCTAATCATGCTTGACAACTAAAGATGTTTATTAGACACCACTAAAGAGAGTGTCCATTTAGGTGTCTTCATTTCTCAAGTGCCTTATCGATATGCCTAGTGCGGACCTTGAGCACTAGATGGGCACACATTCAGTGGTTTCTTTAATTGACTAAACCCGACATTATATTCGTTGATCCACTTCCCATTGCTATGCTTACGATTGTCCCACTAGCGGGTGGACCACATGTAGGTTGCCTGATACTTATATAATTGAGTGTGAAAATTGAGGAACCAGATGAGCACACCCTCTTAGGTTTGTACATGGATCAAAATTCCGTACATGGACTAGAAGAATGAAACAGAAGGTGAGGAGGTTGAAGACGCCGAAGACCCAGCCCAAGATTCTATGACAAAGAAAATAGAAGTGTCCATGCTTCTAGCACCAAATGGAATACCAAACAATTGTGAGGAAGTTGACTTAGCCCTTGTAGCACATTGTGATATCATTATCTTTTAATTAAGGATTTTTTTAATATGTCTGAAATTAGTCAAAGTAACGCTTTAATAAATACTTCAATGAAATAAACCCAAAATAATTGATCTCTAAAAAAAAAAGTCGTGAATCTTTATATTATAAATGTAAAGATGTGTAAGGTATTGAAAATCCAGGAAAAAGCTAACCTCATCATTTCATGAACTTGTTGAGCAAAAATTTAATAAAAATAAATAATATGCACAACACAACTTTCCAACGTATAAAAAAATATACATCGGTTTATTTTGAGTACGACCGTATTCAAGAGGATAAACCTTCTTAATTACGTCTCCCGTCTCGGACACCACCTTTTGATTCCGATTCGTTCTATTTTTATTATTTTCTTTCTTTGTTCGTTTTATTTTGTATTAATAAGACTTTATACAATTTGGATCCATATGTATGTTGTATGCCGAGTCACCCGTTATCTAAAACTTAACTGCATCAGATAGTGGCCGTATAGGCACCTTCTAGGAAGGGTACTACACGTACACATTCTTCATATGCAGGTTATGGCACGGGTAATTTTATTTGATTTGAAATTTAGGTTGCACTCACTTATTTATCGTGAGTTGCCTACGTACCTCTTTTATAGAAGATCAAACCGGCCGTTGTTCTTTAATTTTATTTGAATTTTATCTCGGTTATATTATAACCATAATTTAATTTTGAGTTTTGATTTTGGACTTTATTATATGTGGACTAATTTATTATCCACAATTTTGATTTAATTTTATCATTTGATTTTTTTTAACTTTTAGTGGCTAAGTTATTTTTATTATTATTTTTAGCCGTTTGCAATGATTTTCTTATTTTTCGACTCACCCCCAATTTTAGGTCGGTCCTTTTATTTTGTTTAACTTGCGATTGCATCCGAAATTTATTTACGGGTTTCCTACATACCCTTGGTGGGATCAAATCGACGTAGTTCTTATCCCGAATTTTATTTAGGCTTACGTCTCGGAAAGGGGAGAATTTAGTAGGCTTGGTTGTATGTTTGACTCGGGTACGGTCCATTTTGCCATACTTATTTTTTTAACAAGGTTTCGACTTTTTGAAAAACTCTCCATTTAATTTGTTTGGGTTACGTAATGTGTAACGAAAAGTTACAAAACTGTAACTTTAACCTTTTAAAGAGAGGGGAAATAAAAAAGGCTTATTTTGGCCCATTTCATGGACTTGAAAATCTGAGGAGGGTCGGTTTGAGCCCGTTTGAGGACTTCGATTTAGACCGAACTCGACAAAATTTTATATCGAACTTCCTACGTATCCTTAGTGGAATCAAGTCATCGTAGTTTTAATCAATATTCACCTTAAACATATATTTTATTTTTTTCTTTCAGGAACTTTGCCCAGGCATTAACACGTAAAATTTTTCACCTTAAACATATATTTTATTTTTTCTTTCATGAACTTTGCCCAGGCACTAACACGTAAGATTCTGCCTTGTTTGCCTTTTCCAATTCCTATGGTGCCCTTTTTGTTTTGAGGCTCACGCAACCCCAAATAACAGTATGTTAGATTACTTTGCTTCGCCTCTCTCTTTCCTTTACCCAGTTTCAACCTTTTCTTTCTCAAAAAATTTGCCTTTGTTTTTGTTTTAGTGTTTTCATCCCCCCGTTGTGGCTCCACTTTTCCTCCTTTTATAATGAAAGAACTCATATGCAATTAAGCCCTCCCCCATTCTATCTCCACATCTCAGTAATGTGTGGAGGCTAAGGGAACATGGAAGCCCACTTCTTAATAACTCCTCTGCCATTCCCACCACAAAGCAAGAAAAAGGGAACAACTTATGTCAGTTATTTTGACCGTCTCTCCTTTTTTTTTTTTTAAATTCCCCACTCTCCTTTTTTTTTTTAAGAAAAATGACAAAACCTAGTGAAGTTCCAAACCCCACGTTACCATCTTTTTTTTTTTTGGGCTTGCTTTGGTGTTGATGAGAACAAGAAAGTGACCAATAATGTGATCCATGTATGACCATTTATATAATCAAACTGGCATGGGGAGAATTATGGTGATTGAATTTACAAGGGAGACCAATATTTAGAGCTCTTGTTTTAATCTTACTCTCAAAATTTTGACTTTCTTTTTTTTATTAAATCGTACAAATTCTAATTTTAACAAATTTAAGTTTATCAAAATTTCGTATTGAACAGTTGCCCCCCGGACATTATACGTGTGAATTTGCTTGAACACGCATAATGTTCGCTTTCATGTTGAATAACTTGTTTTTATCCATCCCTTTCTACAGTACATAAACAATTTCATGCACCGCGAATTTAGTAGGGGTTGGATAATTGCAACCTTTAAAAGTTGTTACAGCATCAGAAAATTCAACAAATCACCTTCTAGAAAGGGTCCATGCCTCACTTCACATCATATGCTAACTTTCAGAAGGGTATTTCAAGTCTCTCTTTGTTGAGAGACTTTTTGACTTAAGTAAGATTGTACTCTTACTTTCTACAAAGTCATGTAAAACATCGTGGAGGGCTTCTTTCTTAGGCATGGAGGTAACTTGGATTTTCTAGAACTAGTGTTCAAAGACAACTCAAATTAAAATAAGGTTAATATGCCTTGTTTCAAATTTAACACAAAATAGGTATCTTAATCATCAAATTTCTATACCTTGATTTATCAGCATTCCTTTTTTTTTTTTTTTTTACCTCCCCTATGTTTCCACGAAGCTTTTTTTTTTGACATGCCCATTTTTGTCCTCCGTAACAATAAGAAATATATCCCCCTTGTCTCTTGTTCTCTTTGTAGAGACTTTGCTCCAATAGGGTTTTTTTTTTGGGGGGGGGACATGTAGGGAAAAGGGAATTTATTTATTTTTTGTGTGGCTGGGCCCAGTTAAAACTGGACTGCCTAGATACCCCCTTTTTGAGGGATCAAGCCTTTCGAAGTTCAATGAAGTATTCTTTTTTCATTTATTTTGTTTTTTAGTTCCTTCCCCTCTTAATGAAAATCAAAATAATTACACACCAGAGAGTAATTAATAAATGACTCTCACTATGAGCATCACATGAATATTCCATACATCATGTGAAAAAATTTTAGCAAACACGGGAAGAAAGGATTTATTTATTTTTGTGACTGGGTCCAGTTTGAAGTTGGACTGCCTACGTACCCCCTTTTTGAGGGATCAAGCCTTTCATAGTTCGATGAGACTCAATTGTCCATAAATTTCAAGTAAAGAATTTCTTTACAAATTTACCATTGACACAGGCGTACACAATTTGTCCATCATAATTTGAGAGTTTATATGCCCCCTTAGAGAAGAACTTAGTAACTACATAGGGACCTTCCCATTCGGACTCAAACTTTCCTTGTGTCTTTTAATTGATGACAATTGGCCTCCTTATTGTCAAAACCAAGTCACCAACATCAAATGAGCGAAATTTGACCAGCTTGTTAAATGCCCAGCCATTTGAGCTTGGTAAATTTCAAGTCTTTGCTGAGCCATTAACCGACGCTCATCTAATGCTTCAAGTTCAGCCAATCTGACTTGAGTATTTTTATCTGGGTCAGTAAATTGCATGACCACTCTTAAAGGAGGTAATTGTACCTCAAGGGGTAACACGGCCTCTGAACCAAAAACCAAATTGTAGGGTGTACAACCAGTTGCAGTTCGGACTGTGGTTCGATAAGCCCATAAGGCTTCTGGCAGTCGTTCATGCCAATCCCTCTTTGATCTTGAGACCATTTTCTTTAAAATCATGCAAAGCGCTTTATTGAATGCTTCAGCTTGGCCATTTGACGATGGATTGTAGCTCGACGAGAAGCTATGTCTGAACTTGTACTTCTCTGCAAGCCTTATCATCACTTGATTTTTAAAGTAGAGGGCGTTGTCTGAGATGACTTTGTGGGGGACTCCATATCTACAAATGAGATGGGTTCTGATGAAGTCGGCAACTTGCTTTGCCCCCACTTCTCTTAACGGATGGCTTCAGCCCATTTTGAAAAGTAATCTGTAGCTGCCACAATAAACACATGTCCACGAGAGGAGGATGGCTTGAAAGGTCCTATCACATCAAGCCCCCATGCATGGAAGGGCCAAGATAATATGCTTGGGTGGAGTAATTGTGGTCGCTGGTGGATGAAATCTCCATGTATTTGACAAGCTTGGCAAACTTTAGCAAATTTTATTGCGTCTTGAACCATGGTTGGCCAATAATAGCCTATCCTTTTGATTTGGTTAGCAAGTTTTGGACCTGCCTGATGAGCACCACATACGCCAGCATGAACTTCATTTAGGACATAAGTAGCTTCCTCTCTTGACAAGCAACCCTTTTCTTAGGATCAGTGGGTAGAATGTCACACTGGATGTACTCAATAAGAGGTTGCCTCTAGTCTGTCTCTTCTTCGATTTCAAAAACAGAGACCATATTTGTTTCTTCTGTTTGATCAAAACGATCTAAGGCTGAGGCCAACAAATGATGTTCCCCGATTGTTATTTGAATTTCTCTTTCATCAGGGAGTGTCAGTGAAGCAGCCAGCTTTGTTAAGGCATCTGCTTTATCATTCTCAGACCTTGGCACATGGTTAACCTGTACTTGAAGTAATTGGTTCATAAGGCTTCTTGCCCTTTGGTAAAGAGGCACTAATTTAGCATTTCTTACTTCGTACTGGCCGTGTATTTGTCGGATGATTAACTGAGAATCACCGAATACTTCAAGCTGGTCAATATGCATTTCCAGGGCCAATTCGAGGCCAATGATGAGCGCCTTATATTCAGCCACATTATTTGAACAGATCTCGAGAAGAGAAAATGAATAAGGGATAAGTCCACATGCTGGTGTAATGAACACAGTCCCTACTCCGGCTCCCCGACTCCTTGCCGCCCCATCAAAATATAACTTCCAAGTTTTGATTTCAGCAAGCATAACTTTGTCGTCTAGCATATCATCGGGTAGTTCCTCGTTATCTGGACATGGATGTACTGCTAGGAAATCGGCTATAGCTTGTCCCTTTACTGCCTTCTGAGGCATGAACTTGATGTCAAAAGGGGCTAAAAGCATAACCCATTTAGCCAATCTCCCTGATAGCGTGTGCCTGGATAATATATACTTTAATGGATCTGCCTTCGAGATTAAGATAATCTGATGGGACAGAAGATAGTGTCGTAATTTTTGAATGGCGAAGACAAAGGCCAAACAAATTTTCTCCATGGGGGAGTAATTTATTTCTGCACCCACCATTGTCCGGCTAATGTAATACAAGGCATTTTCTTTCCCGTCATCATTATTTTGGGCTAACATAGCCCCTAATGATCGTTCAAGGGCTGCTGTATATGGGATTAACGGTCTTCCTTGTACTGGAGCCATTAGGACAGGTGGTCTTGTTAGATATTGCTTGATACTTTCAAAAGCATTTTGACAAGCTTGATCCCAAATGAAGGGTATATCCTTTTTCAAGAGTCTTGTGAAAGGTTGACACCTTCCTGACAAATTTGAAATGAACCGCCTTATATAAGTCAGCCTTCCTTGTAAACCGCGTAATTCTCTTAGGATTCTGGGACGGGGCATTTGGATTATACCTTTGACTTTATCGGGATCAATTTCAATTCCTTCTTTCCGAGCAACGAACCCAAGGAATTTCCCGGAAGTAACCCCAAAGGCACATTTTAAGGGGTTCATCTTGAGTTAATGTACACGCAACTTCTCGAAGACCTTTCTTAGGTCATGAGGATGATTTTCTCTATCTTTTGTTTTCACAACCAAATCATCAACGTAGCATTCAACTAGGTTGTGGAAAAAATCACGAAAAATGATTGTAATGCCCTCTGATAGGTGGCCCCCACATTTTTCAACCCAAATGGCATTACTGTATAGCAGTATATGCCTTGTGGTGTTCGAAAGGCAGTTAAATCTTCATCTTCGGGGTCCATTTTTATTTGGTTGTACCTTGAGAAACCATCCATAAAGGAAAGAGCTCCAAACCCAGCAGTGGCATCCACGAGGAGCTCAGTGATTGGTAGTGGGAAATCATCCTTGGGACATGCATTATTTAAGTCCCTGAAATCCACACATATCTGAAGTTGACCATTCTATCTCCGAACTGGTACGATGTTAGCCAACCAAGTGAGGTATTGAACTTCACGAATGAAGTTAGCCTTTATGAGCTTGTCAACCTCAGCATTTATTTGAATTGTTAGTTCAGGACGAAAGCGTCGTTGAGGTTGCTTTATAGGTTTTACTCCTTCAGAAACGGCTAACGTATGGACAGTAACACTTGGATCTAAGCCTGGCATGTCTTGATATCCCCAAGCAAATACATCTTTGTATTCCCGAAGGAGTTGTTCATACTGTACCACCTCTTCATTATTTAACATAGTACTCACAAAAATTGGCTTGGGTTCATCAGTTGTGCCCAAATTTATCTCTCGTAGCTCATCAATTGTTCTTGACCACCATCTTCCATTTCCGGCGGTGCTAGTTGAATAGCCTTGACAAAATCCTCAGAGGATCCTTGTTTTATAGCAACTGAGTCACCATCTAATCGCTTAGGTGAATTAGTGTGAACTTAGACTTCATCACACCCTTTACAATTTAGCATATCGATCCTGTGATGCTTGGGAACTTTGACAAGGAAATTCAAAATTTTGAGCATCTTCCTAGTCCGCCACAGACACAACATTAACTTATTCCACCTGTTTAATTTGGCTAACATCATTTTGTCCTCGAACCCAGACGAAGCTTCTAGGATGTTGCTTTTTCTTCTTCAGCTTCCACTTTTTCTGCTTTCTGACTCGGACATTCTTTTGCTTGGGTTCATTGATTTTACCAAGTCTTTGAAAAACTGAGATTCGGGGTTGGACTTGCTCATCTGGGGAGAAGAACATCTCTTGCTCTTTGGGGTGTAAAGACCAAATCATTCGGGGCATGAGCCTTGAGAACTCCCCCGTCATGTGATACCTGGAGTGCTTCAGAGACATATGCTTGAAATGATGCTTTTAGGACCCCACCTTCGTGAGATATGTTTATTTGTTTGTTGGCCTCATCAAAGCCCCTCCTATTATTGCCCTTCTTCCTCCTTCGAGATTGTGATAACCCTCCTGGAGGTGAACCGCTCAAAGAGGATGCCCCTGTTAGAGGGTTTGAAAGATTTTCCATTAACACCACTCTCTTGTTGCCGAGTGATGTTCTTATGACCAGATTTTCTTTGGGCACCGACTGATCAATTCTTCGGAGGGCAAAAATATAACTTGTGACAAGAGAGTTCACAATTTCCCTCACTGGAGTCAGGACCTTTTGGCTGTCCTTTCTTTTGTCCTTAGGTGTGTATTTGAACAACACCTTTGATCATGGGAACTGATCTTCTTTGGCTTCACTTGCGTAACTGTTGACAACCTGGATGACCTTTTGAGGCAAGGTAAGAGGTTTGGGATTTTCTCTTTGGTTGCTCTTTCTTTGGTTTAAAAGAACTTGGGAGGTTCCAGAATCCGCTGATTTGTAAAACTTGGCATCAGCGTAATTAACATATTTCCCATGAAAAGGATTTGCGTCCCCATGGATTGTTTTCTCATTGCCATGCTCATCAGTGTATTTCAAACACTGGTGAAAAGTCGAGGCAATAGCCTTGCTAGTATGAAGCCACGGCCGACCAAGTAGGGCATTATAAGAAGTATCAGCATCTATTACATGAAAGAGAGCACCTGTGTAGAGGTTGTCTAGCTCAACTTTTAAAGCAATAGTGCCTAAGGCTTTCTGCCCTACCTAATTAAACCCTTGTATTGTGAGGAAAATTGGGGACAACTGATTTGGTGTTATCCCTATTACCCTTAATACCCTCAATGGAAGAAGGTTGACTGCAGAACCACAGTAAAGTAGGATCCAATTTATTCTTTTATTCCCAATCCTACCGGTGACATACGGAGGCCTGTTATGATTTGCAGACCCCAACTGGAGGTCCTCATCAGAGAATGTTACACAAGCCATGCATGCAGCACACCAGTTTAAAGGAGATGATAACACCTCATCCACCTCAATTGGATCAACTTGATCTTTGTAGTCATCGGGGTCCATTAATGCTTGTATAAGTGCCCTTCTTAGCTCTTTGGACATTTGTAAGGCGTCATAGACACTTAGGCGCGCTGGGATTCGCTTGAGATGAGAAATGACATCATAATGAACCTTTTCTTTATGAAACCCTTGACGAACTGGAAAAAGGACTGTGGCAGGAAGATCCTTCTTGGAATCTTTAGTTGCCTGTCTGTTTTTAGCAGTTCCCTGGCTATTTGAGCTTGAGAGAATTACTTTCTCATCACCCTTTCCTTTGGCGTCATCCGATATTAGTGGTATCTCTGGTGTCATTTCTTTTTCCTCCTCTTTCCCTGCTGGTTTCGGTGGTTGGAGTTGACGACCAGATCGAAGAGTTATTTGATCCACTTCTTGAGCGGTGTTTGCGAGAATGCCGCTCGCTTCTTCACATTCATCAGCCCATGAAACCATGTAACATTGGGCTACTTCTCCGTCTACAGGATCATCATCCGAGGAGTCACTACTGAAAAAGCCTTTGGGGATGTAATCACCTAAAGTAAAAGGGGTCTTCAGCGTCAGCTCGTACGCCTCTTCAGAAGTTATTTCCGACTTCTTCTTAGCCTTCGACTTCTTCTTCTTGTTTTTCTTATTTTTCTTCGGTGGCGACTTCTGTCCTCGAATTTTGACTCCTGGGGACTGAGAGGCTCGGACTATTCTCTGCCGAAATGATCGCCTGCTAGAGTAGGTTTGCCACCCAAAGCTATCATCATGCTCATCTTCTGATGTTGCCCATGCCTCTAGACTTGGGTCTAGTAAAAATCGTATAAGGTTGGTGCTCCTGGTGAACGGGGAGGCATATCTGGATCTGCCTACACTATTGATACCTCATCGTCAACAATGAATTTGACGGGGACCGCGTGAGGTGGTAATGACGCCGTTGGGATCCCCTCATTAATTTCCGAGGACGACATATGAGAGTCCTTCTTTTGTTCAACTGTTGAAGTCGCATTTGACGATGCAATCGGCCTTTTGGGTGGAGCTTCTTCTATCTCAATTTCCCCCCTCCTGATCATGTCTTCAATTATGTCCTTGGAAACATAACAATCTTTTATGGGATGACTAATGATCCTATGGTATGAGCAATACTTAGGATCATTTGTCTTGTTGACTTCAGCAGGTCGCTTTGGTTCAGGAAGGCTAATGGCTTTTACAGCCATCAACTCATCAAAGATCCCTTATACATCATCATCATCGAAGCGATACTTCTTTTCTTTCCTCTCTTGGAGGGTAAGTCGTCGACCTTCCTCCTTCTGTTTGCCTTTGCCATTTTTGTTGAAATTTCCGTCATTGGCTGGCTTTGGGCTTATTCTGACAAAGGTGGCCATTGACTCTCTCTTTTTGATTGGCCTTTTGATTTCCTCCCTTTTGGGTTGTATGCTTTTCTGACGAGTAAGTTGTCTTTCTACATTGCTCGCCTTAGACACGAGAGCATCGAAGTTTTGAGGCTCAGCAGTGCCAACATATGTAGCGATTTAAGGATTTAAATTGTTAGCACACATTTGAACTGCTGATTGCTCACTTAGCTTCTCCGGGCATTGTAAGCTTAGACTTCTCCACCTCATAATGAAGTCATTCACACTCTCGTTTGGTCTCTGGTGTGTATCAGCGAGGTCTATTATAGAAATCCTTTGCTTTGAACTCACGAATTGCGCTAGGAATTCCCTTTGAAGGTCGTCCCAAGTGAGTATTGACCCTGGACGAAGTTGGGTATACCATGTAAACGCTGCTCCTTTGAGGGACTGTACGAACTGCCTGATCAACAACGCGTCATTTAAGGCAGTTTCGCCGCACGCTGAATAAAAATGGGCCAAATGTTCATGCGGTGATCCATTTATTCCATCAAACTTTTCAAAGTTTGGCTTTTGGTAACCCTTGGGGAAAAGAACCAAGTCGTAGTGACTTGGGTCTGGGCTCCTATACCCCAACACTGGGGAATTCATGGCTGCTTGATGCTCTCTGATCCCTTGAGCTATCAACTCCTTGATATCTTGCGGAGTGATAACTGTGTTGTTACTGCTAACCTCATTAGTCTTTTCATGCTCCTTATTTTCAAGGCGCATAGCGAGGTTAGCTATTTCAGTCTCTTTTTCTGCAAGTTTCCTTTGCAACTCTTGCATTTGCTCCTCGAGGCTTGGCGTGCTGGTACCCAAGATCAGCATGTTTTCAGCCTGATCATCCTTGCTGATTTGCTCTTGTAGGATGACGGTGGATGCCGCTTTTTCTTGGAAAAAGGCAGGCCTTGTAACTTCATCTTGTCTTTTCAGTTGGTCCTTGCCTCGCTGAAAGGTAGTGGCTGAAGATTGTAAGGCCACCTCGGCATATGATAGTGCTTTGGCCCTTGACCTTGTGATCGGGGCACTGTATGCCTGTGACTTGATCCCTTCAGAGGCCAAATCACTTTGATTTTGTGGCTTAGGAGGTAAAATCCTCCTACCTTTTGTAAGGCTTTGAGGAGGAGTACTGGTTGTGACCTGCAAAAGTCTCGGCACTACAGTGGAGGTGCTTGAGGTTGAAGGTTTAACAAATTTAACCTTTGTAGTTTTAGGTATTGTTTCCTCCTTTGAATAGGAGGTCATCATTACCTCGGCTATGGGAATATTAATGGGGATAGTCCCGATAAAAATCCATCTTGTAGGGCACACTTGAGGAGCATTCTTGACTCCTGGGGTTCCTTCCCCAAATGGCTTATTGGGGCTCCTCAAGGTTAGGGGTTTTTTGCTTGTCTTTGCCCCCTTCCTGGTAAATACAGGAGCCCAAGTGTGGATTAGGCCTGAGGAAGGAACTCGATCTTACCTAGGGGCCAAGTAGGGACCCGAACTTACCTTGGGGTCAGATAAGAGACCCCAACTTGCCTTGGTTGGATTGTCGCTCGGGTTGTTGGTGCTTCCCTTGTGAGGGTTTCCCATCGAGATGGAACTTGGCTGGGGCGTGGAGTCATTACCGAGTTGAACGGCCTAGCCATTGAGGGGCAAGCCGTAGAGGATGACCTTTGTTGAAAAGCCCTCCTCAAGGTCGTCTTGGCTAGCTCCAAGGCTGGTGATGGAGCTAGCTTATGTGCAGCAGTCTTGGCACGACGCTTGTCGCTTCTACGCTTGTTGCGTTTTAGGTTCTTCACCGCTTTCTTTGTAAGCTGCTTGTCGGCCTTAGGGGCGGGCCTGCTTGCCCTCTCGAGGCCCCTAAAAGGTTCCATTGAGGTTGACAATGGAAACTCAGCTAGGATGGATCGTGGCCCAACAGTGAAGACCACGTGCACGTTCTTCCTAACCTGGAGCATTCCGCGTTTGATCACAAATGTGTCGAAAACTTTTGTTGAAGTTAACGGTGACTTGAGGTGCCATTGTTCTTGAATTTGTCACACAAAAACAAACACAACAAAAGAGAAGAAAATAAATATTAGCTAATATAAACAAATCGGAGATGAAAAGGAAAATAGAGTCCCATCGAGCGTGCCAAAAATTTTGTTGAGCAAAAATTTAATAAAAATAAATAATATGCACAGCACAACTTTCCGACGTATAAAAAAATATACATCGGTTTATTTTGAGTACGACCCCATTCAAGAGGATAAACCTCCTTAATTACGTCTCCCGTCTCGGGGACCACCTTTTGATTCTGATTCGTTCTATTTTTATTATTTTCTTTCGTTGTTCGTTTTATTTTGTATTAATAAGGCTTTATATAATTTGGATCGACATGTATGTTGCATGCTGAGTCACCCGTTATCCAAAACTTAATTGCATCATATAGTGGTCGTATAGGCACCTCCTAGGAAGGGTACCACACATACACATTCTTCATATGCAAGTTATGGTACGGGCAATTTTATTTGATTTGGAATTTGGGTTGCACTCACTTATTTATCGTGAGTTGCCTACGTACCTTTTTTATAGAGGATTAAACCGGCCGTAATTCTTTAATTTTATTTGAATTTTATTTCAGTTATGTTATAACCATAATTTAATTTTGAGTTTTGATTTTGGACTTTATTATATGTGGACTAATTTATTATCCACAATTTTGATTTAATTTTATCATTTGATTATTTTTTAACTTTTAGTGGCTAAGTTATTTTATTATTATTTTTAGCCGTTTGCAACGATTTTCTTATTTTCCAACTCACCCCTTTTTTTAGGTCGGTTCTTTTATTTTGTTTAACTTGCGATTGCACCCGAAATTTATTTATTCCTACGTACCCTTGGTGGGATCAAATCGACGTAGTTCTTGTCCCGAATTTTATTTAGGCTTACGTCTCGGAAAGGGGAGAATTTAGTAGGCTTGGTTGTATGTTTGGCTCGGGTACGGTCCATTTTGCCATACTTATTTTTTTAACAAGGCTTCAACTTTTTGAAAAACTCTCCATTTAATTTGTTTTGGTTACGTAATGTGCAACGAAAAGTTACAAAACTGTAACTTTAACCTTTTAAAGAGGGGGGAAATAAAAAAGGCTTATTTTGGCCCATTTCATGGACTTGAAAATTTGAGGGGGTCGGTTTGAGCCCGTTTGAGGACTTCGATTTAGACCGAACTCAACAAAATTTTATCTCGAACTTCCTACGTATCCTTAGTGGAATCAAGTCATCGTATTTCTAATCAATATTCACCTTAAACATATATTTTATTTTTTCCTTTTATGAACTTTGCCCAGGCATTAACACGTAAAATTTTTCACCTTAAACATATATTTTATTTTTTCTTTCATGAACTTTGCACAGGCATTAACACGTAAAATTTTACCTTGTTTGCCTTTTCCAATTCCTATGGTCCCTTTTTTGTTTTGAGGCTCACATAACCCCAAATAACAATATGTTAGATTACTTTGCTTCGCCTCTCTCTTTCTTTTACCCAGTTTCAACCTTTTCTTTCTCAAAAAATTTGCCTTTGTTTTTGTTTTAGTGTTTTCATCCCCCTTGTGGCTCTACTTTCCTCCTTTTATGATGAAAGAACTCATATGCAATTAAGCTCTCCCCCATTCTATCTCCACATCTCAGTAATGTGTGGAGGCTAAGGGAACATGGAGGCCCACTTCTTAATAACTCCTCTGCCATTTCCACCACAAAGCAAGAAAAAGGGAACCACTTATGTCAGTTATTTTGACTCTCTCCTTTTTTTTTTAAAATTCCCCCTCTCCTTTTTTTTTTAAGAAAAATGACAAAACCTAGTGAAGTTCCAAACCCCCCGTTTCCATTTTTTTTTTTTTTTGGCTTGCTTTGGTGTTGATGAGAACAAGAAAGGGACCAATAATATGATCCATGTATGACCATTTATATAATCAAACTGGCATGGGGGGAACTATGGTGATTGAATTTACAAGGACGACCAATATTTAGAGCCCTTGTTTTAATCTTACTCTCAAAATTTTGACTTTTCTTTTTTTTATTAAATCTTACAAATTTTAATTTTAACATTTAAATTTATCAAAATTTCATATTCAACATAACTCTAGCCTAAAACTCCCATTCACAGATTTCAGTTTTCAAATTTTATAAGATAAGATTTGGTAACTGCCCTCCTTATCCCTCCTCCCCCCAAAAAAACTCAGTATCCCCTATGGAAACAGTTATATCAAGTCTCCTAACTGCAATTTCCATTCCTCTGTCGAACTCCTACTTTGTTAAGGCTTCAGACCCTAACTAAAAATGGGTCGTTTGAAAGACATATATACGGGATTGAAGAAGACTATGCTGTCCTCCTTCCACTTCTTCGGCTTTCTTAGGTATGTGATTGCATCGTTTAAACAAATCTCAGCCTATGTATGTGATTAACTTGGCTCGTTTTGTTGTTATCACCCAATTAAAAGGACACCTCACCACTTGCCGGTGGGGATGGTGAGGATGATAGCAAAGGGCGAGGTAACAGTGTGTCAGCGTATACTTTTCAATTGTAGTGAGCAAAGATGATGAAAGATTAGGCAGCGGCAAAAGATGAAAGGTAATGTAAAGTTTAGTGGGTTTATTGTTTTATGGGAGCACAAGGCTATCATACATCTCCGCCTCCCCCCCCCCCCCCCCCCCCCCCCCCCCAAAAAAAACAAAAAAAGAAATCCTTTGTATATCATCAAAATGATAGTAGCTTATCTTCTATAATTTTAGCATCAGGATTTCCTTTTTCGCTAATATTATCCCATTGTTGTAGTATAATATCAGTACCCCTATGGTCTTCATACACCCTTTATATTAGAAAGAGGAAACATTTATGTTCCCTTCGACGTGAGGTGATCTAGGGTATGTTGTTATTGCAAAATGCCAAATATTGTCTTCGCTTAGATATATGACTTATAGTTCATGAATTAAGGGGGAGGGGCTTGGAGAGCTTTATTTTCACATCTTAAAAATAATGGAGATGTCTAGGTTTTGCTAAATTTGCGGACATAAATTAATTGGGATAGATTTATATGAGATGTAAAATTATTTTTTTCGTACTGATCATTTGGAATCCCTATTTTGCAACACATTTGCAAAGTAGTTTTTTTCAAAGACTTCTTGATTGGATTTCTACTTTGTATTTGTTGGAAAAGAAATAGGCTTTGGGGTTCGTTGGCCAAGTCAACAATTGCAAGTAGCATTTTTTAAAGATTTCTATACATGCTAATATTCAAATACATTGTCATCTATATGTTACATAGATAAACAAGTTCAAACATTTTAAGATCTTTATATTATAATTCAAAATGGGGATATGAGAATCTGTATTCTTGAATTGTGATTTACTCCTACCTACTTATCTAACAATTGCATATTTGACTGTGAGGAGTGACATTTGAACCATATGTTGACAATGGGCATATACAAAATAGACTTACTTGGTAACATACACTTATGGGTACATTTGGTGGCAAACCAGACCCTACCGATAACTATCCACTTTTAAATTATTTTGGGGTAGGGGAAAAAAAGAAAAATAGAAAGTTAACACACTCATGTCTCTATCCCCCCCCCCCCCCAACCCTGAGTTCTCCATTTGTCTCATAAAATACTAATTAGATTATTGTTACCAAACAAAATCAATAAGATCATCTCATTAAACATACTATAGCCATCTCTATGGTTCCATCTCTACCTCAAACCCCACCTACTCAAATGTAAGTGGTATAACAGACGTAATGGGGCTTCCATTTTGATAACATCATATTTATATATGAAATTTTTGAATCTCATTTTGCTACCTTTTTTTTTCAACATTTAATTTCATCTCCGCCCCCCAGCCATACAACCTTGAAATTTAGAAAAAGAAGTATGTATATTGAATAACTAAGGACACAATAAAGAAACATTAGGAGGAAGCTTATAGAGGGATCGAAGGAGATCGGGTTACCAAGGGTTATAATGAGGTACAATACAAAGACTTGCATAATTTGAATGCTCAGGAAGAAGAAACATCTTAAGTGAGGGAAGACGAGAAAATAAATATTTTTTTAAATGAATGGTGGTTGTGTAGTATTTTCTCTATACTATATGAGTTTTGATTTTTATTCTTTTTTTTTTTTGGGAAACAATTTTTTCATATTCTGTGTCATATTTATTATCATTTGAATTTTAGTAATTATTTAAGAATATGTAATGGGAGAAGAGATGAAATATCGGAGAAGATGTAAGAAAAGAGTAGTGATTTGAATTATTAAGAGTAGTGATTTGAGTTATTAAGAATAAATTTTAATATTGATATTTAGATTAAAAAATAAATCTTTTCATTTTCGTTTTGTGTCAACAAACATCATTTACCATATATATACTTTTTTGCTTCATGTTTCAAGGAACATTCTTTTCTTTATTTTTTACAACAATGCATGTTTATATTAATCTATACTATACTAATAGCAATATTTACAATACTCTAAAATACTGTAACAAGAGTGATTCGCAAAATTTAGTAAAGTTTTAGCCATAAAAATTATTCATGCATTAAATCTAAGTCATTGATAAGAATAATAGTTTTTTGATTTTACAAAATTTCAAAACTCACCTAAATTAATCCACTGAAGTTACGGACTCTCGCCCCTATTAAAAAAAGGATTCTCTCTCACTCTATCCTCTCACAACCATCAAATTCTATCCTCTCCCCCCCCCCCCCCGGTACTTTCACAATTGCAACTACAATTTTATCTTCTATACAATTTTGTCTTTTAGTAAAATTGTAATGCAAAATCTTCTAAGTTCACACGTCTTCCCACATCAAAGATTCTCTCTCTCCAATTAAAAAACGATTCTCTCTCTCTTTCTCTCTCACCTACTGATACAATTTTATTTTTTATACAAGTTTACTTTTTATCAAAAATACAACACAAAATCTTCTAACTTCACACGTCTTCTCTGTAGTTGCAAGTCTATAATATTCTACCCAAATAAAGCAAAACTTCTATAATTTCATGATAGTTACACCACATCCCCACTAAGACACAAGAATCGTATCTATAAGCTCCACGGTTCGCACCATGCTGCATCTTTTTGCTCTCTGCTTTTCTCACGTTATCATAATAAACAATAGTTTTCTTTGTTAGTCTCCTTGCACTGGAAACATGCAATCATAAAATAAGGTAAAACCTTGTAGGACAAGCAATCGTTTTAATCTATTAAATACATAGTTTAAATATTGTTAAATCGATGACTGTGCATATGTACTCTCCGTGTTTGACATCAATTTTGCCAGAATTGTGTGCACAATAGTGATTCTAGGTCTCAGCACTTCAATCACAAGTAAATAAATTATACAACTTCATATCTCACTCTCTTGGCCTCTTAATAGCATTCCATTTAACAGTTGTGCTCTCTTAGTTCCAGATTTGCTACTTTCTAGTCGCAACATACAGGTGAATGATGCATATCTTTAACTGCACTTCATCTTTAACAAGTAAGCAATCAAATCTCTATCTAATAGTTACCTGATGAACCTCGCTAAAATAATTAATCTAGAAGAAAGCTAAGGTTCATGTCCCTTGATTACAGACGAACTATTCCGAAATATTTGAAACTGAACTTTTTGCGTCAATCATCTGTCCCTGTCCTTAATTTACATGTTCACATCTTGCTTATGTTCAAGAACTATTTTAGCTTCTTGTATATAAAAAAGATTGTTTTAGCTAACTAATGTGGGTTTGCTATTGTTTGACTTCTTTGGGACTTAACACATAAGTAGATCAACAGTACACTGACCTATAACCAATAATAATTAAATATTGAAAAATGTTTTCCGAAGACACATAAATGTCCCCAATTTCAACCTCTCACCATAAACCCAACTGTGGAATCGACCATATGATGTAAAAAATCATCTTTTTCAGACTTCAAAAAATATTTCACATAAGTGAATAGAACTCAAATAGTTCTTTTCCACTTAAATCAAAAAGAACGTAAATAATATGACCCCTTATTCATAAATGAGCAATCAAGATACTAGCAAAGGAAAACAAACACATACATCAATTCCTAAAGATTCGAGTTGCCAAAACCCTGTCTCTCTCCTTTTTCATAATGAAAATATGCAAATCCATATATTTTTAAGCACTAATCAATATTATCGATAGAGGATAAAGAAAACAAACTTCTCTAAAGAAATCATGAGGAAGACTCACAAGAATACCAGCACCATTCCCTGTATTTGTCTCACACCCACACGCCCCTCTGTGTGTCGTCCTCATCAACATCTCAATCACATCATTCACCGGAAAGCTAAATTACAAAGATTAAAATTAAATCCTAATCATTTTACAGCTGCTTTCGCAAGAAAGATCAGTAATAAATTGCTTCGTAGAGCCTGATACCTAATCAGACCACCGCCTTAAGCTTCAGGTCCCGACCCAGCCTGACTAACTTCCAAAGGTGTAGCCACTGAGGTGTTGACCAGAAAACTCGGGATGACAGATCTAGTAGCTATAAAGACATACACGTTGGAAATATGTCGCTGGTGGAGGTGGTGAGCAAAATTAGTGAGATATTTGTATTCCTGAAAGATGAATCGATGATATTATCGGGTTTTTGGGTTGGATTTTAATATGTAAGTAAAGCAAGATTAGAGTAGACATGTAGTGAATGAGGAAGATAGAGGAAGATGGAGGGGAGGGGGGGTATGATCGAAGAAGAAGAAGATGGGGACCATAGAGTGTCTTGGGATGGTACTAGCCTTTTCTATCACCAACAATGAACTCGAGTTATTTGACAATAAAAAAGGAAAAATAGCCATAAACCCAAATATAAAGCTATTAAAAATTGTACATTGCTCTAGATCACTCTGGATGATGCGACTTGCCTTTGAAACATGTAAAACTTAATTAAAAAAAAAAAAAAAACCAAAAGTTCATATAGAAAGACAAAAGTCGTGATAACGTTTTTCCTTTCCCTTTCCCTTTTGGTGACATTAAAGGGCACATGATGTGCCTTTATAATTTACCTAAGATATTGCTATTAGCTAAAGCTACTGCTAGCATCGAAGCTTGAAGTTAAAGGATTATAAAGACATAATTAGTTTTTAATGGCGCAAGGGAGCTCTTCTGTACTTTTTGTTTGTTTTTATGAAAATCATTATTATGGAATCACACATTTCAACAAACTAACACATAACTAAGCCTGAATATGTTAAGCATAATTACATCAATATATTAACTAAGATCGTTAAGTTTGGAGAATGTACAACTGTATAATTAATCATATATACATAAAAAATTATTTTTATCTGATAAAAAGAACAAATATATTGTTAAATTTTTTTATGTAATAGAATAGAACCTCATTAAACAAACATTACAATAAAATACAATGCGAAAATTTTGTTATTTGTGTATGCAACACTTAAACCATAGACCCATCTAAAGAGAGTCTTTGAAAGGAGGACTACCTAAATTGTATTACATATCTTTCTTACCCAAAAAAAACTTATACTATTAGATTAGGTCTATAAATCAGCTAAAATGGTATAATTTAAACCACAGGAGCCTTATTTTTTTCGAAAGGTGGATTGCTGAAAATAAGAGATGGACCATAAAGAGTAAAAATTATTGGTATTTATTGCACCTACATCTATAAACCGTGGTATGTGTTATAATTTACGTTGTGTATATGTGGTAGCTTTAAAAAATGAGACTATATGATTCCAATTGAAAACGATTGGGTTTCTTGAACTGCTTTACTATGTCAAGTGTCACTTCCTAGCATTAGTGGCGTAAGTAAATTCAAATGTGGCAGAACATGTTCTTGGGTTGGTTGAAGGAAAGGATCAAAAGATATATGCCCTTTTTTGTAGAATATATATATCTTAGGTTTTAGAGTGTCAATTTGCTGCTAAGTATTTACTTTCCTAATCTGTTACGGTTAAGCATTCTAATGTAATATACGGGTCATTTTTACTAATGTTGTTTTTGTTTTTGTTTTTTTTTGGCCTGTAACTCTTACAATTATTCACAATACGTAGAAAAGATGCCCTAAAATTGATCAGATGCAAATAATCTCCTTTTTTGTCCCCTCCAAAATACAAGTGATTATCCCTAAAGTTTGTATCTAACCAGTATATGTATCAACTATCCCATTTATATTTTTTCCTGCATGATATGTTTGCTTTATTTTGATGTAATTAATTATCTTCTTCTTTTTATTAAAAGTTGATGTTATTTATTGTGCATACATTATATTTTGTTTTATATGATGCACTTTTCGAGCCTCAAAAAGTTTTAATATTGTTGAGTGATGCAAGTGCAGAATACAATTTACAATTTCAATATCACTAATGTCATTAATTAATTATCATAAATTTTAATATTCACACCAAAATTTAGCATATGAGAATTATTCTTTTATATGTATACATGACAATTCCCAATTTAGAAATAACAAAAACATTACCATATCAATTAAATGAAACAATTGAGATACGCATAAACTGCTATAGCTATGATCATGATATTTAAAACCTAACATAAAGAGATATGAATCACATAAATATCTAACAATTACCCCAAAGAATAAAAAATAAAATCATATGACTTAGAAATTGTTCCTTTCTCTAAAAATTCCCATAATAAATCATATAAATATTTATTTTCAAAAAAATAAAAAGCTATTTTCTTTGTGATCCATATATGTAACTTTCATGAATAAAGACATTAAGGGGGCCTTTATCTCCCTCAAACACAACCCCCCCCCCAAAAAACAGAAATACTGAATACAACTTATTAGTACAACTTCATTGACATTTTAAACAATTTTCAAAAAAGAATGTGCTATTTTCTTTGTGATCCATATATGTCATTTTTAATAATATATAAATTGAGGGGGTCCTTTTCTTCCGTCAAGCAAACCACCAACAAAAAACTGAACACAACTTAGGAATCATCTGTACATTATCATAAAGTGCTGGTCACATTTCCAACAAGTAGTTAATTGTATTTACAATAAAGAAGTTCATATTAAAATTTGTAATCCACAATTATAGATCATAAAACACAAATATATTCCCTTTTTGAGAATAAAAAATGAGGAGACATTAATGGATGATATTTGGAAGTAATTAAGTTGCACATGACTCAAACATAAAATTGTATTCTAATTAATTATGCACATGATTTTTGTCATGTAGTCATGCAAACTCCATATGGAAGAACCGAGAGCACTAGAAACAGCCTTCAAACTAGACTTGCTTGACATGATGCAAGATAGAGGCTATTTACTTTACGTCATCTAGATCAGAGGCAATCACAATTTATTGCAGAACGCATGCATCATCAAGCAGAATCTAGAGTGATTCGGTTAGCCATTGCATATACAAATACACCAGCCAGAAGATTCTCGAGCCGTTCGAGTTTCACAGGGACTCTGATTTCTTGAGATCACTGTAAAGCAATCATATGGTTGGATGAAAAAGTTGGACAAACAATGCTTCCCAATGTTGATTCATGATGTGCTGTCAAAGTGGTTATGTTATGTTGTCAGCATTACCCTCACCACCTCCATTGCTAGACACATTATTGAATCAATCGAATTTCATTGACAATATAACGACATATAACTCTATGTTGTCATTCACATCAATTGGTGGATTTATTGACCACTTTGTAATGGATGACCATGGTCCCTACTCATGCAGATCAAGTGGGCAAAAATTATCATCGAATTTGTTTATTACTCTCAGCACGAGGACAAAAGCCCAAATTTGCTCAACTATATATTTATGATGCACATGATGAAGTCCAAAATTGATGCAGAGCTTGACTAGCCTGGAAAGTGTGTGCAGAGTTGATCATGCAACTTTATGGGCCTTACTATGTATGCTTGATGTTGTCAACTCTTACGTTAGGGTTTTTTTTCTTTTTTTTTTGAAATGCTCGAGATATCCTTCGGGCCAATAGTATTGTTGATTTAAGAATTTGCATCATCAAATCCCACCCTGGATGACAATATATTATTCCCACAGTAGATGAAGTTGCCACTCTTATAGTTGGTGGTGACCATGAATGAGAAGAGGATTGAGACATCATTGTTCGCAAGATACATGGAAATCTATATCATATATATGAAACTCATCCGTCATATATGCCTCTTCAATACCCCTACTATTTCCATCTGCGCTATCAACCCCTGCTACAAATCTATGTCAATGTTTGTTCACCTTATGCAATGCATGTGCGCATGCACATACGAGGGATGAAAAATGTGGAATGTGATATTTTTGGACACTTAGGTATCTGTGTCATTCAGTTGCTGAAGTTTGACCAACCCATATATGTGTATAGGTTATCAATGTGCTATATTGTTTTGGAGTGTGATGAGACATTAGGCATCATAGAAAGCGATGATAACATTAACCAATGAATGGTGTTTTGAGAGTTGGAAAATTTCATCGCATCTCTAGGGTGTCAGTTGATGGTGCAACAAATGGAGAAAGAAATGTTGGCAACAACAATTTGAGGCTGATTTTTACACCAAAAATAAGATTTCTTCAGGTCTACAAGGACTGTCATGATATTCACTACCAGCATCTATCACCTTCTGTGTTATTTATCAATGTGTCATCACGTGTTTGATCACATGATAATGTTATAGGTAAAAATTATTTACAAGTAAAAAATTTTCTTACCCTATTTATACATGTATATTTTTTGAGCATTTATGCTATCGTTATTTGCTTTTGGTACAGATATTATCAGTATGCTAGTTGCTATATCCCTCTGGAAAGAACAAAAAATAAGGGAAATTCAAAGCGAGAAGTGTTATCGTGTGATATGTAGTATGTCTTTTCATTACTGATTTTTTTAGTTTTGCTTTCTTACTAATGTATATTTATCGTCTAATATTAGTGCATATAACTCATATATATAGGATGCACACTTTGAGACTAACTTTGTAGGGAGATTTTGCTGAAGTTGAGGACACTCATGTTCCCCACTACTTGTACTTTGAAAACATAGTCCTTTCTTCTTGGGTGCATGTTGGGAGCAACAAAGGTGCACTTACGATCCCATTACAATTCTTTCATTGTAAAATTCTTTAATTTTTGACATTATGATGCCATACTTTTGCATTGCCCCTTTTCTTAAAAAATTATTCTTAGGGATTTTGGTTATTACTTTACAAACCAGAAGATTGCTGATTAATCATGATACTGAAGAAACATCTACCTTATACCTTCGAAGAATGGTACTTACAAAATATAACATACATTACAAATGGTTTGACGGTACATTTTGATTTAATGCCTTCGAATTCACATACAATATTTTCATTGTGTGTATTAGGTACTTCGGGACCAAAGGTTTGATGGAACACTTTGATTTAATGTGAAAAACATTGGGAATGGTTCATTTTGAGAAGTTATTTGCTGCTAAAAGGTCAGATTAGCTAAATATGCACCAATGTCAAATGTAACAGAAACACTCTAATTCTGTACATTTCATGCTTCTATATAAAACGTTCGACACGATGTAATGTTCTAAGTTTGATATATACAAGTAAGAAGTAACCGCAAGCTTTTTGGGTTAGAAACGAAGAGGTAGAAGAAGCAGAAGGCTGGGGGGAAGAAGAGCTTTGGGGTCACTTGTCTTGTGCATGGGTTTTAAGTGAAGGAAAAATATGGACTGGATTGACACAAATAACCTGCCTAGATCGAGAAGGCCAGGCCCATGTGAAAGGAAGAAAAGGGAAAGGAGCAAAGAAAGGAGGAGGCGGACTGGGCCAAGGGAGTAAGATAGGCCCACTGAGAGAAAGAAAAGGAAGAGTGAAAGAAGGAGGAGAGGGCGCTAGTTCTAGGCCGCGCGTTTGGAAAGAACAGGATCGAAATAAGGAGCAACGGTTGAGCTGAGTGGGGGATGCAAGAACTGGGCCAACGGATGGCTTGGTTTCACGGACTAGGTCTGTTCTTCTTCTTCTTCTTTGTTCCTTGATCCAACATCTTCTCATTTGGCAAGAAATTTGAGCAACTTATTTAATTTTTTCATATTTTTTTTACATTCCTACAAAATAAATAAAAACATATTAAAATCCTAATTTAATTATTTATTTCGAGCAAATATTAGATAATAAAAGGGCATGAAATGACGCAATTTCAGGTCGAACAATACCCCTACACCTAAATTTTGCTCATCCTCGAGTAAAATGAAACTAAAAATCCTAGAAAAAGAAAATAAAATTCTAACTCACTTTCGTAGGAATCACGGTTGCACTTAGCATATGCAACAAACCTTTTAAACCCCTAAGTTACCCTTAATAGACGAGTAAGGTTTCATGAGGATTTGCAGAAGATATACCCACAAAATCTATAAAAGAAAACAAAAAATAGAAAATCTTTCTGGGGTTTTCAAAAACTCATACATAAAACTCGGGGGAAAAATATGTACACATCGTAATCGACTACATCACTCAAACAACCTAGGCATTAGATCATATATAAATACAATGTACACATAAAGAAATTCTCAATTCCCACTTATTACAACTATACACAATATTTCACCCCATTTAGAAAATATATACAAGCCTGATAGCTAGAACCTCAATATGGGGATACGTGGAACATTCTCACTGATAAGTGCTTCTTTATGCTTCATTTTTGGGAAGTTTTGTAGCACTTTTTGGGGAATTCGTGGACTTTATGTTATAATGTATGCTCTTATTCTTGTTTTATGCTTGGGTATGGTTATCTGATGACTTTTACAGGATTTTAGACCATTTGACCCAGCAATTAACTCTCATTTGAGTGCATGTTGGCCCACCACAGAGGTACTCTAAGTCCCATGCCCGTGGAGTAAGAGAAGAGTAGAAGATTTCGATTCCAACCAGTACCACGGTCTGACCTTGGTGGCTTCCATGGACCGTGATGAGCCTGTAACTGCTAACCTCTTCATCTTTCTTTATTGTGCGGTTGAGGATGCTCTGTTTTGAACATTTTGGTGCTTAAAAGGTGTGTTTAAAGGCTGAAAGAAGGGGAATTCAACACCATCATCATCTCACCACTACTCTCACATCCATCTCTCTTTAGTTAGAATTTAGTTTAGTTTATTTTTGGGAGTAAAAGGAGAATTGAAAGGAAAAGCTTTGCTCTTGGAGGCTTAAAAACTGTGGCATCATTAAAGGCTGCCATTGTTGTGAAATTTTCTTTCCCTTTGAATTTATCCTTCAACTCTTGTGTTAGTTGAATTAGAAATATAAGTGAGTAATTTTATTCAATCTAGGGATTTGTTAGGCATAGTATTGTAGTTGGATCCTTTATTTCTATGATCTTGTGTTGGCTTCATGATTGTAATGATTTACTTCTATCTTGGGATTGAAATGTTGTGAGTAAAGTTTGGCCATTTTTGCTTGCTTATATGTTAGGATAATTTTTAGTGTAAAATGAAGTGCCGCAGGAGTACAGCTTTTGCCGTAGTATTTGAGGGCCGTCTCCACAGGGATAAGGATGGGATTAAGGTCACAACCTAATTCATTCTTAAGCTAACTAAAATAATAATCAACTAAACATACTAATTACTAACACTTTAACGGAGCAAACTCAAATACAAATCATCACATTATCTAAAGGAGAGAAACTAAGTCTAAAGAAAATAAAACTAATCAAACAAACTAGGCATGCTAGATATATAGAACAAGCTAAGCATTCATCATAAGCACACTAACAAATGACTAAAGCTGAACACTCAGATACCATATTCTAGTTT
Source organism: Carnegiea gigantea (assembly GCA_029747015.1). Lineage (NCBI taxonomy): Eukaryota > Viridiplantae > Streptophyta > Magnoliopsida > Caryophyllales > Cactaceae > Carnegiea > Carnegiea gigantea. The sequence continues at coordinate 69,714 of JAKOGI010001972.1, forward strand.
TCAAAGTCTCAATAATCTATATCACCAACATTGAAACCCTTTGACAAAAAGGAATAAAACTAAAGACTGAGCTTTAACTAGCATGGCTTTTGAACCCGAACACTTCCAGCTAGGTAAACAAAACAGAACAAAAGAAACAAAGCAATGCTTAAACAAAACACCGAGCAGAACAGAACAGAATGTTTCAGGTTCATCCAAGACAAGTCATGAATCAAGTTATGAATAATAAAACAGAGGAGCATACATCAACCCAGAATCGAAACTAGAATACTAAGCATTCAACGTGAGCATACTGAGCATAAAACAGAATAGAGAATATTGAGCATAAGTCAAAACTAGAACTAACTTGGTTCGTCCAAAACAAAGCAGAAAACAAAGTAGCAGGGGAGGGGAGTGATAGAACTGAAACAGAGCATTCAACAGGAAATCGAGCTGTCATCAACAACCAACCCAAATCAAAATCAAACCTGCAACTTCTCAAAACTAAATCTGGAATTCGACTAAAACAGAGGAGGCATCCTGAGCTTCAGCAATAGATCAAGAAAATTCAAATCATGAGCAGATAACCCACTTTCAAGTTGAACCAATTTCATAAAATTCAAAGCCTAAAATAACTAAACCTTGCAAATACAACTCGGATTTGATGAAAACAAACCAATTTGCATGAATTTGAAGGCTGAAGTTGAGTTTAAAAATCGAAAGGGAAACAAGAACCCTAAAATTTCGAATGACTGAGAAACGAAATTAAACCTAAAATTAAACCAAAGCTTAAACTAAACCTAACCTAAACCCTAGATTCTTACCCAATTCTGCCGCATCCTCCATTTATAGTTGCTCCACTTCTCTTCTTCACCGTCGATTTAGGGGTTGAGTTGGACAGCAGAGATGTGGCTGTGCTGGTGCTATGTGGGTCACTGGATGAGGATAAAGGTGGCATGGTTGAGAATGAGAGAGATGATTTAGAGGGAGATGAGATGGAGGCGGCGATGATGAAGATGATGAGGTGAGGGTTTGGTGTTTCGGGGGTCTGTTAGCCGAGAAGAGAAAGAAGGTGAGACTGGGGGGGTTATCGGGCTTTCAGGAGAGAGAAAATGAGAGGAGATTAAGGAGGGAAGGGGAAGTTGCGTGAGCTGCACATGGGGGGCTTTTTCGGTTTTATGTTTTTTTCCTTTTCTTTTGGGTTAAAGAAGAGGTTGGGCATAGCAATTCGGGTCGGGTTTGAGTCAAGTTGGCCCAAATCTTCATTTCGGTATTTTTCGTCTTTTTTTTTATCATTTTTGCCTTAATTATTCGGTACCTACAAAACAAAATAAAATCAAATAAAAACCTAAAAATAAAAATTATAATGAGCATAAATCTGGTATAAAAGTATCGTAAAAATGACACATTTTTGGTGCGAACATTATAGTAGGTAGTCGAGTGAAGTACTAAAAAGTGAAACTCACTACTAGATCACCTTGATAGAACTGGACTTAACGAAGCTCGAGAGAGAATTGCTTGTTAAGAGGAGACTTAGCATTCATAAATCTTGAACCTAGACTAAATTAAAGATACTTGAAAAAGTGTTAGTTAAATTCATTTGGGCAATTTAATTTATTTCAAAAGAAATGATTAAATTTAACTCGAATGCAATTCCTTGAATCATCTAATTCATAAAAAGTGCATGCTTAATTCTATGATCTAACTCTTTCTTGGCGAATTGATTTCCTAGATGCGTTATTGTGATTGAATTTCCAATTAGATAATTAGTATATTTAAATCGACTCATTGAAAAGATTGATTGTTTAGCATTTTTAATAGGACATTAGCTCGGTAGATTATTTTGGTCCCTGGGGACGATATTTTAATCTAAACTACAACATCCATGCGCTTGCAGACATGTCACCCACTAATGTGTTTAAGATTTAACAAGGTTTACTCAACTCATCTTCCAATCATAGAAACTACCATAAGCTTGCTAAGATTCTCAATTCTCCATTACTAAAATACAAAATGCAACACGATAATCAAGATGACTTTAGAAGGGTGCTAACAAGGTTAAGGTTAAGGGACAGTAGAGGGACAGATGATTTGGAAAAATGAGGAGCTTAAAAGCCAAGTGACTTAAGAGAAACCAACAAGTCCAACAATTATAATAACACATTCTCCCAAAACTTAATACAAGCACACCCCACCAAAATTGGACCATTGGAAATGAGTATATATAATGACAACATTCATGCCAAACATTCTTACTCACAACTCTTTTTGAAATTTTTTGAGATTTTTTTCGGCTTTTTCAACTTTTTCCTTTTTTTTCATTTTTCCTTCTCTTTTTCTTTTTTCTTTTTTTCAGTTAAGAAAATGAATGGACTACATGTACAAAATAACACAACTCAATTTTCAAATGATCACAACGGCACATCCCATTATATAACCAAAATCAACCACCAATTATATAAACATCCAAAAACTACCCACCAAATATTGAACTTCACTAGTCTTGGCTTAGGTATAGGAAATATGTTTTGGCCAAGGGCTAAAATGAAAGATTCACAACAAAAAGGTCAAAGCTCAAAGGGTTAACAAAGGGTAAAACCATTCAAACATTGGCGGTAATTTGGCAATGGGGCTCACAAAACAAATAAATGCATCTATCACAATATCATAACACACATGCTAAATGTGATTTCAAAGAGAATCATAGTAAGTTCCAGAAATATAATCACGGAAGAGATGCACATGAAAAAAAAATATGTGAGACTAAAAATTGATGAAGTAGTCTTTAAAGCTTAAAATCTCATGAGTTCATCTACCAAAGTCAAGCTTGCCTTCGAAAAATGTCGAGGGTTAGGATTGAACACAAACATCACACTTAAGACTAAGTCCTATCAATGCACACCACACCTATATACAACCCAATACTGAGGGTACAAGAGAACATAATCAATTAGAATAGGACATATATTCCCCAAAAGCAAACCAAAAATATTTTTGAATTTTCCAAAGTTTTCTTTTTTTTTTTCATTTTTTCAAATTTTTGAAACAATGTTTCGCTACCCCTACACCTAAATCAAACAATGTCCTCGTTGGAAGTGAAAAGGAGCATAAAATCCCAAAAGAAGAATGTGCATACAAAAGGAAGACTCAAAAAGAAAGAAAAATGACAGGACTCTAAATTGAAAAAGAAGATAATAAAAATAAAATAAAGCAACAAATATATATAGAAGAAAACAAAATAAAAAGAGAATAAATAGGAATGATTATACTAGGTTAGCTGTAAAAGAATGCCTAAGCTATAACCTCCTGAAATTTGTTTACATAGAGACTCATGGATTATCAGCCACTTCATATCAAGATGAACATTGCTACTCAAATCAAAACTCATTAGAGCACACAGTAGCCTATCAAACTGACAAGAACAACTCTCGCTACTCTGATTATGATGCTCACCTTCAGTTGTGATGCTTATATCTAGCTCACTAGGATTCTCAGGGTCTTCACCCACCTCAAACTCAAAAGATTGGGTAAAAGGGATGTGTGGGACGGGGAAAACATGGACATCCTTAGTGATGTCCTTATGTGAGCTAGTGTGGGATGCCAAGTTAGGTCATAGAGACATAGGTAGGTCACTCTCTTATTCTAGACTAGGAAAAGGCATAGCATCATGCAAATTAAGCCTAGCCAAATACGAGGGTTCAAAATCATCGTGAAGACTAACTGTGGGTTTAGGAGAGCCCAAACTAGAGTTGGGTTCATTATAATTCTCCCTACTCTGATAGCATCAGCATAATCATGGTAAGGACAATTACAAGCACCATGATCAGAAGACCCACAATAATCGCACAAAACAGGAGACACATAAGAGTAAGACGTATCATACGAGTTCCAAAAGTGATCCAGGTGATAAGGATTAGCATGAAAAGTGGACTCACTATGAGTTGGGTCTCCTAACGTCTCTTTAGCTTGTTCAAGGGCATAGGTGTTCCAAGCTAATTTATCAAAGAAATCCCATATGTCTTCTTGAGTTCTAGACAATAATCTTATTACGCTTCCAGTACAAATAAACTCAACATAACTTCTAGATTCAGCATTTAGACCCGCAACAATGACCTCATAAATTTTCCATCTTTGAAAACATTGATTCAATTTGAGCACCATTATTCTTATGCCCCGATAGACAACTCCAGAAAGGTTCATGCTCAATTGTAGGAAATTAAACACTGGAATTTTGGAAACTCTATTTTTTAAATTTTAAGAATTTTCCCCTTTTCTTAGGATTTTCAAAATTTATTTTTCCAATTATCTAAGCTTTTTTTGGTATTGAAAGAAAAAGTAAAAGAAAAAAATGTCTCTAAGACAACTAACTATAAACTAATGACTAAAACTAAGAAATAAAACACTCAAATAATTAAGTAAACAAAACAAAATAAACTAACAAAAATAAAATTATATTACAAAAATAAAAGAAAGATCAAAAGACTCACACATCAAAAATTAATCTAATACAAAAATAGAAAATAAGCACAAACACAAAATTAGAGCACCTTGTCCTTTTTCTAATTTTTTTTCTTAACGCAAGAAATAGAAAATATCAAAACCTAAAAGAAAACAAAAACTAAAAATAAAATACAAAATCAAACTCCAAAAATCATACAAATGTATAAAGAAAATTTCACACAATCTCAAGGAACATGAATATATTTGTTTTCAATTTTTTCTCCCCTAGAACATTGCAGAAAATTCTAAACAGAACAATATTTCTAAAAATCACAGAAAATTTGAAAATATCCTAAAAATCACACAAACATTCACCTAGACTCTAAAAATCACGGCGAATCCACTAAAAATATCATATTAGAAAATTTAAAACTAAAACATCTCCAAATAATTCAAATGGAATCTAAAAATTTCGTAAAAACCTGCACTAATTGTTTATGTTTTTCTATTACCGTTCAACTGAATCAGATCAGAATTGTTAGTGCTATTTTTTTCACAACAGCAAAATAATCAATAAAACTCAAGATCAAATTGACCCAAAACAAAAAAAAAAAAAACTAACTCAAATCAAAAATAAAAAACAAAGAAATCAGGAAAACAATGATAAGTTTAAACCGCAAGCGCACAGTTCTCATTGTAGTGCTTGATAGCCGATTTCTAGGGATGTGTTATGAAATTAAGTGGCTAGAATTCTAATTTAGTGGCTAAATTAACAAGAACCAAAGTCAAATTATTATTCTAACAAAATGATTTTGGTTAACTAAAATTAGGGAAGTAAAAATCAAATACCAAAATTAGGAAATCTACCAATGCAAGCAGAATCAAGAATTAAGAGGCACTTGCTAACCATAGAAATTCAACAATTCACAAGAGCCTCGAATAGAGCAACATGACTAGGGCCAAATTGAACCGAATACTTACAATTTCAATGCCAATGCCCAAAAAAATCTCACTCGGGTTCAACTAAATTGAAATTATTTACACTAATTTTGAGAATCTAAATCAAAATCTGAAAATAAAACTTAAACAAAAGCAAGGAAGAAGAGAACTTAAAAAATAAACCTAATCTACTCCTCTCCACTCTGCCCTTCGACGCATCAATTTGTAGCCTGAATTCAAACCTTGTAAGCCCTCCTATAACACCACAGATGCACATAATCTACTGTTTGCATTCTCTCCATTAATTGTATCAATTAGAAATGATAACCCAAAGAACAGGGCGTTACTGCCGTCCAAAAAGGACAAGGCTTGGCTTATAAATAATAAACATAACTAAGCAGAATATCGCTTACCACCACAAGACATTCACACAATCATAAACCATCAAAACCAAACATAAACAGCTTCTAGTATCTCAAAGTTTAGACCAAAATATAGTAACTCTTGTAGAATATATAGTTCTGAGATCAGAATATTTCACAATACAGTGCTAAAAATATTTAAGCTCTAATACACCACTGTTCCTTTCAGACTTCCTTGCTAACTTATCTCCTTCAGTTGGTTTGTTAGCCTGAGGGTGATTCGCTGAGCATTTGCCTAAAACAAAATATGAAAATATTTCGAATTGTGAGGCGAAGCTCAGTACATACATTTATGTATTGTTAAATGTTCATTGAAAATCTAGTTAGGCCCGCATTACAATTCATTTTAATTTAAAATAGGGAATGAAATGAATATAAAACTTCATTGCCAATTATTATCTGACAGTGAACTACTGGTAACTGCTACGATATAAAGATAGGTGTACACCTGCCAAGTCAATTGGGGGACCTGGCCTAAAGTCGTGCGAGTAACTGAAGGGCAATGCCCTGTAACTGATAATTGATGGGGTCACTAATTATGTGACAAATCACTGATTAAACTGATTTATTGATATACTTACCAAAACATTACAATTTTGATAAATACATGCTGATTCTAAAGATACAGATAATGGACGTACCTGGTACTTTTAATAAAATTTCACTGAGTATGATTATACACAAAAGGGGAGTAAATGATAGATTAGGCCCTAGTTCTGTGCAAAAATATCATTATAGGAACATACAGTTAGCAAATGTTTTACTTTTATAGTTGATAGTTTTAGTTAAGAAAAGTAAAGGTGTAACAGGAGCTAAAATAAATAACTCGTAACTTAATCTCCCGACCTCAACTTGAGACCTAATTCCCCAATATCGAATGCTTAAAAAGTTCTGCAAAATTTTTATTTACCAACCAAAACATGATTCCTATAATAGGGTTACCAAAATTGGACTAGAACATAATTGTGCCAATTTAGGTCTATCTTGCGCACTCCTAGTAAAACGGCCATAACTTTTTTCACAGAACTTGGATTAAACAGATTCAAAAGGTATTTGAAAGATAACTCACTTCTATCTACCCACCAAAAATCACGATTTTTTGACGGCCCAAACAGTAGCAGTTTATTTACAAATTGTCCCTTGTTTTCAACCTGTTCATAGCCACACTGTTTTTGTTTTCCCCCTTCTTTTCACATAATTCCCCATTTAAAATCACTTCTCAAAATCATGTAATAAAACCTATGCACTTCTCATCCCTATACAAAGCCATATTACTCAATTTCACTCCATAATCATCTATATTAAATTTTCAATTCTTCTCTTTCTCAAACCCACTCAAAACACATCCATGATCTTACTTATTTGCATAAATGAGCAAAATGACCCTTTAGAATCAATTAGGGAAATTCCCATACTCCACCCCCTTTTTTCAAGAATCACACCAAATCATTTTTCCAAGTTAAGACACATCAAAGATTCATTTTTCATCCAAGTATAAACAAATAGCATGCTTGATACCAAAAGAAGGTCAAACCATGCATAATCGTTAAAACCCTAGCTTGTGGCCAACTTGGACTCATCTTTAACTGATTCAAAACCACACCAACACCACCATAATCCTTTATGATGCTAAAAATTAACAAATCAAACACAAAACAATCCATAAACATCACTTAAGCTTAAGCTTGCATGATCATGAACCATCTCAACTGACACATACTTTCAAGCTTCACCAATAATTAAAACACCAAAATAACTCTTATTTCTCTCAAAACAGCATGATCAACAATCAAAAATAACAAAACAAGAATCAAAACCAAAAATCCAAAGAAACAAAGTTAGGGTTACTCACCTTGATGCCTAGAAGAGAGGTGTAAGAAGTGGTTAATGAGGGTGGGAGTTGAGAGGGGGTGGTGGCTGAGCTGTGGGTGTTGAACTACTGGTGGTGGGCTGCTCCAGTGGTGGTTGGTGGTAGCAAACAGCAGCAAACAGGAGCGTAACTAGCTATGGAGGAGAGAGAAGGGACGATGGCTTTGTAAGATATTTCTCTTACTTGGCTTGAAATGTTCTAAAAGTACTTGGCTGAATTTTATCTCCCAAAAGTAGTTTTTGGATAAATACAATTATGTATAAATCATGGTAATTAGCTAGGTTTAATTAAGCAAAATTATTGGGCTTCAACTTGGGCCAAAATGAATTGAGCTCAATAATAGAACACTCCGTAACGATAATGTTTTTGTGTAACTTGAATTTAAATTTTTGTGATGTTACGGAAAAATAAATTAAATCACTTAGATTATAGTTATTAGGGCCTGCTATCAATTTTCCTGAGATTTTCGTTAATAAATAAAAAACATGCGAATTGCAAACTAGGGCCAAATAAATTTTTTCCCACCGGGATTATTAAAGGCGATAAATAAATATGAGAAAATCATTAACATGTGGTAATTAAATAAATAAACATGATCTAGGGTGTAAACCAGAACATTTGCAAATAATTCAAATAGAATATGAAAATTCAGTAAAACCCTGCACTGGTTGTTTCTGTTTTTTTTGTTGCCGCTCAACTGAATCAAATCAGAATTATTAGTACTATGTTTTTTCAGCAGCAAAATAAACAATAAAATTCAAGATTAAATTGACCCTAAACAAAAAACAAAAACAACAACTCAAATCAAAAATCAAAAACAAAGAAATCAGGAAAATAATGATAGTTTAAATTGCAAGCGCACAGTTCTCGTTGTAGCGCTTGAGGATCGATCTGTAGGGACGTGTTATGAAATTAGGTTGCTAGAATTCTAACTTAGCGGCTAAATTAACAAGAACCAAAGTCAAATTATTATTCTAACAAAATGATTTTGGTTAACTAAAATCAGGGAAATAAAAATCAAATACCAAAATTAAAAAATCTACCAAAGCAAGCAGAACCAAGAATTAGGGGGCACTTGTTAATCATAGAAATTCAACAACTCACAAGACGCTCGAACAAAGCAACATGAGTAGAGCCAAATTGAACAAAATGCTTACAATTTCAATGCCAACGCCCCAAAAATCTCACTCGAATTCAACTAAATTGAAATTAATTGCACTAATGTTGAGAATCTAGATCAAAATCTGAAAATAAAATAGAAACAAAAACAAGGAAGAAAGAGAGAGAATGAAACGGCCAAGCAGGGAGATGAAGCAATTGCAAGCTTTCTAGGTTAGAAATGAACAGGAAGAAGAAGTAGAAGGCTGCGGGGGAAGAAGAGCTTTGGGGTCACGTGCATCGCGCATGGGTTTTAAGTGAGAAAAAAACTGGACTGGATTGACACAAATAAGCTGCCTAGATTAAGAAACCTGGACTTGTGTGAAAGGAAGAAAAGGGAAAGGAGCAAAGAAAGGAGGAGGTACACTAGGCCAAGCGAGTAAGACAGGCCCACTATGAGAGAAAGAAAAGGAGTAGTGAAAGGAGGAGGGGGCTAGTTCTGGACCGCGAGTTTGGCAAGAACATGCCCGAAATAAGGAGCAAAGGTTGAGCTGAGTAGGGGATGTAAGAACTAGGCTAGCGGATGGCTTGGTTTCATGAACTAGGTCCGTTCTTCTTGTTCTTCTTTATTCCTTGATCCAATATCTTCTCGCAACTTATTTATTTTTTCATTTTTTTAACACTCCTACAAAATATACAAAAACATATTAAAATCATAATTTAATTATTTATTTCGAGCAAATACTAGAAATAAAAGGGCATAAAATGACACAATTTCAAGTTTAATAGGGGAGTGTAATAGTTGAGAAAATTATGACATAGTTAATTATTGAGATTAATAATTTTATTAACCACGCTTTGTTATGTAAGCTATATTAGACTAGCTGTGCGTGCTAATTGAGTACAACAATTTGCGTGAATTAGTTTCATAAATTTTCTTGATTTATTATGTGAATATGTGGGATTAGCAATTGGTCGAGACTAGGCTGTGCGAGATTAGTGGATTCCGCTAGGCGACCCGATACTGGCATCTTATAGGGGTGGTCAATTAGGCCCAAGATCATTTTGGGTGTTATGTGAGCGAAATAAAAGGAAAAAAAGGAGGCAAGCTGAGTTTAAAAACTGCCAGGCGTCTCTTTCTTTTTTTCTCAACGAAATCACGACAATAGGTTCCTTTTGCTGAGCCCCAAAACCACGAGACATTCATCTTCTTTGACCCCTAGTTGTCTTCCCCACTTCACTTCCACTGCTAGACCACTACGAAAGAGAGAGGAGAGTGAGAGAAGGAGAAGTGAAGAGGACCGACAGAAATGGCAGCACCGCGTGAAGGGGAAGAAGAACCGATAATATAGGGGATTTCACTTATATTGTATTTTTGATATTTTTGAACAATTTCTTATTTTTTGTTACTATAAGATGTCATTTTCTATTATATGCGGGCCGAAGTTAGTTAGGTAGTTTTGCTGAGCTGGCCTGTCCCTGGTGGGAAAAATGGTTAGAAGGAGGTGTATAAGAAGGTGTCTTGTGGAAGAGGAAAGCAGCTTGTCAATTAATTAGAATATCTCCTTCTCTCTCTAAATTGTTATCTCCAATCAAAATCTGGGAATTGTGTGGCTTCTATCGAAATGCCCTTTCTGTCATTTGGGTGATTTCCTTGGAACCACATCAGTGGCATCAGAGCATTGTCGATCTGGGATCAAACCTAAGCTAGCAAAGACAAGACAACAGCAAGCAATGGAGGACCTCGAAAAGTGGATGGAGCAACAAGTCATTACCCAGAACCAGAAGATCAAAGAACAACAGAATTTGATCTCAGGAATCCTAGAACAGCTAAAAATCTCGAGCTCACAGGGAACCCCACACAGCTCAGTCATGGGATCATACTTCAAGGAAGATTCCAACAACATCAACCCATTTGCAAGGAATGGAGGTAACTGTAATTACACACAAAAAATCAATTTCCCTACTTTCAATGGGTCTAACCCTAGGAATTGGGTAAAAAAAAAATGTGCTAAATACTTCTCCATTTGCAAAGTACCCGAGAAACAGAAAATGGATCTAGCTGCTATTTATTTAATTGGAAGAGCTAAGATCTAGTATTCAACCTATGTTCTAATCAGGCCTAGAGTAACCTGGGATGATTTCATTGTGGATGTCTGTGCTAGATTTAAAGAGGACCTCAGTGGTAGGATTGTGGAGGAATTTAACAAACTACAGCAAGATGATACTCTTGAAGCTTATTTAGAAAGGTTTGAAAATTTGAAGGTACTAGTCATGCAAAGGAACCTGTTACTTGCCTTCGACTACTTCCTCGACAATTTTATAGGAGGGTTAAAACCACACCTTAAATCCTTTGTGAGGGCATTCCACTCACAAAGTTTAGCTAAGGATGTGGTGTATGCCAGGCTTTAAGAGGATTCAGTCTCGGCTTTGTTAAATGTTCCCAGAAACTGAAGATGTGGAGGAAAGGGAAATGCTATTGGGGGAACTAGTTCAAAAGGGATTTTAGCCACCCCTAGGGTAATGGGTGGATAGAATCCTATCACACCAGCTAAACCACCAAATTTACCTACTGCTGGTAATAAACCCACTAAGGTATTGACAACTGTTGAGAGGGCAGACAAAATGGCTAAGGGATTGTGCTTCTTTTGTGATAAACCTTATAGGAGGGGACACAAATGTGGTATGAAGACTTCCTAGCTCTTCCTAGTAGAAGTGCTTAAGGAAGAGGAAGAAGAATTAGGACAGACTGAGGAATTTTTAGGTGAAGTGGAGTTTCATACAAGGGAGGTACAAGCAAAAGTCTCCATGAATGCTATGAATGGGAAACAAGGGTTCCATACTGTGAGCGTCAATGGGCGCATCTTAGCAAGAAGATTTTGCATATCCTTATTGATTTTGGAGCACTCACAACTTCTTGGACCTGAACTTGGCAAGAAAACTTGGCTGCAAACTGGAAGCCATTACAGGGCAACCAGTCATAATCACTAGTGGTCATTAATTAAACTGTCAGTTCATTTGCAGAACTTTCCTTTAGCAGCTACATGGAACTATATTTACATCTGATGTTGTTGATTATATTTGGTTTTGATGATAACAAATCCAAGAATAACATATTTGTCTAAGTAATGTTGTTCCAAACAAGCTCTCCAAACAGGGCCTAATACACCGTTGTTCCTACATCGCTGTTTGTGATATTTTATTAACCTGGTGGCTAAATGTTGAGAACAAGTCTTAGGAACAGGTTCCGAGCTTCAGTGACACAAGATCAGCAAACAACACATATGGTTTAAGTTTTGAGGAACATTCAGCTACACAAGATCACCCAAGGAATCAAGGTGACCAAGGTGTTTTGGAGCAGCATATTCACTCTTGACAAGACAACTAATTCTTACAAGGAGTCTTGGTTAATTTAGTTTTTATCTTTTAGACTCTTGTTAATATGCCAATCTTGAAAGTATTATTTTTAACACTTCTTGAAAACGGTTTTCGAAAAGTTGCTTTGGGACACCATTTCCAAACAACCCTGCAAACAGGGTGCCTAGGGTGTTCTCAAAAACTACAGCAGCTACATCAGTCTTATCTGGAAATTTGCTTCGGTTGGCTGCCAGATCTAAAAAGATTTGTTTTGAATTTGAAAAAAAAATTGCAAAACCGTTTTTGCTAAAGATTTCTCTTGAAAGATTCTTATCCCTTATTTTTAGGTCTTGATTGAATTTGGGATAAATCAAGATTTTATCCTTTTCAAGCTCGATTACTCGGCCAAGATATTTTAAGAAAATCTTCTCTCCTCTCTTAGCCGTTGGAAATCTTTGGTGAATCTTCTAAATGACTAAAAATAGAGGATTTTCCCTATCTTTTGAAAAGAATAGCCGTTGGGTTGTGCGTTTAAATATTGAAATTCTCTCCCATTTGACAATCCGGTTTTTACAAAGAAGTAAGAGATTCTTAGAGCTGAATTTCAAAGAGAAAAACCGTGAGAAGATTGTGCTTAACTGAGCTTTCAATTTCTTGGCATAATAGGACTTCATTGTACCTTACATCTGCTTAAGTCAGAAGCACCCCAGTAAGGTGTTTTGTACCCCTGTTCTTAGAACAGAAAGTGAGTGAGTGTGTCCTCAGTCGTGTGGACTTTGGACGTGTCATATCTGGTGAGATTGGACGTGGTGTAACCTGTCTTAGGGAAGAAGGTTACGTGGGTTACAAGTTGTAACAAGGAGTGTTGCTTTTGTAACGTTTTCAGCCCGTTAGTGAAGTGGTTAAATCCTACACGAGGTAGGTCGTGGTTTTTCACACCTCAGTTGGGCTAGAGGTGTTTTCCACGTAAAAATTGTGTGTGCTTTATTTCCGCATTTATTACTTTGAATTTCGCTACTGAATCAATTGAGAACAACCGCTACAAACAAGGCGTAAGGTTGTTTGTGATTTACAAACAATCTCTGCAATCAAGTGCTACGGTTGTTTGTCAGTTATTAGGCGAAAATCGACCACCACAATTCACCCCCCTCTTGTGGTTGTGTACTCTTGGAATTCAACAAGTGGTATCAGAGCGGGTTCTCTCAAAAGGGCTAACACCTTGAGAGATTCTGAAGATGAGTACACCGCAAGGAATCCTTGAAGGGCAATCCATTACTCGTCCACCCTATTTCAACGGCCAACATTATAGTTGGTGGAAGAATAGGATGGAGAACTATATTCAGGCAGAAGATTATGAATTATGGATGCTCATCAAGAACGGGCCCCTTGTTCCCACCAAGGTGCTTGAAGATGGTAAGAAGGTTCCCAAGGAACCCATAGAGTTTGATGGTGAAGACTATAAGAAAATGGAAAAGAATGCCAAGGCCAAGAAGCTATTATATTTTGGCCTAGGTCCAGATGAATATACACGTATCTCGGAGTGTGAGTCAGCTCAGGAGATATGGAATGCCCTCCAAGTAGCTCATGAAGGAACAAGTCAAGTCAAACAATCACGTATTGAGCTACTCATGAGGCAATATGAGTTGTTTGATATGGGTGATCGTGAGAACGTGATGGATATGTACACACGCTTCACCTACATAACAAACGAGCTAAAATCCCTAGGGAAAATCCTTCACCACAGAAGAGCTGGTGAGGAAGATTCTAAGGATTTTGCCTCGGTCTTAGGAAGCGAAGGTGACAGCCATCCAAGAAGCTAAAGACATGAACAAGATCACCCTCGACGAGTTGATTGGCAATCTTCAAACCTATGAACTCAGAAAGAACTCACAACAAAAAGAGGAGCAGAAGAAGGATCGTGGGCTTGCTTTGAAAGCACAAGAGGATGATGACTCTGACCTTGAGGATGAAGAGATGACCTTAATGATAAGAAAGTTCAAGAAATTCTTGAAAAAGGTCAAAGAAAACAGTAAAAGAAAAGACTTCAGTAAGTCCAGAAACACCCCCCGAGAACAGTTCACAGGGTGTTTCAAGTGTGGCAAACCAGATCACATTGTGAAGAACTGTCCACTACTTCGAGAAGAGCAAGAGCAAGAACACCTCAGGAAACAAGGTAGAAAACAAGCTGCAAGCAGCTCTGGGAGACGATTCTCGAAGGCTATGCTTACTGCCTGGGAGATTCCTCTGAGGATGAAGGTGAGTCTGAAACTGATGAAGGTGCTGTAGCTCTCATGGCACAAAGTGACACGGATTCAGATGATGAATCAACAAACAGTCTTACTGATCTCAAGAACAAGGTACGTGGTCTCAATAAAGCAACTCTCGAAGAACTTTTGTATACCTTGATGGATACTTATGCTGAATTGAAACGAGATATCTGAGACCTAGAACTAGAAAATGAGATCCTTAAAAATGAAAAACTGGGCTTACATGAAAATATTAATACGCTCAAAGAAAACCTCTTTGTAAAAGAAGGAGATTATTCTCGAATGGAGGAAAAACTCTTTGAGGTGGAAGGAATGGTTGAGTCCTTGCTCAGGGAGAACAAGGGTTTGCATGCTAATATAGAAAAACTGGAAACCGAGCTTATCACAACCAAGCGCTGGAACAAGTCCTCACAAGCCCTTGATTGGTTAAACACTCACCACAGTCGAAACAAAAAGGGACTTGGATATAAGCCTAAACGAACAGTTTACCCAATTCATAGAAAGTATGTGGGATTACCTGAAAACATTGTTTGCTTTCATTGTGGTAAAACTGGTCACTATCGATATTCATGTCCTCTGAGAAGGTATGTCATTGAAAAAAATAAAAGGTATGTGAAACAAATCTGGATTAGAAAAGATGAGCTTTACTTGTCTAAAAGAATGGGACCCAAGTGGATCTGGGTTCCCAAAACTAACCTGTGATTTGTTTTGCAGGCTGAAGTGAGAGAGAACAACCCCACAAACAACCCAGCAAACAGGGTAAGAAACACCCTGTCAAACAGATCAGAAAACAACCTTGAAAACAGGCAGCTGTGGTATGTTGATAGTGGGTGTTCGCGGCATATGACTGGAGAAAAATCAAACTTTCTCTCACTTACAGCTTCAACCGGTGGGAGCGTGGCTTTTGGCAACGGCAAGTCTGGGACAATTGTCGGTGTAGGTAGCATTGGTGAAACTCTCTCCCACTCAATTGATAATGTGCACTTAGTTGATGGTTTAAAGCATAATTTACTAAGTGTGTCCCAACTGTGTGACAAGAACAACTTAGTGGTGTTCTCACGAACACATTGCTTGGTTGTCAATGTCAACACAGGAGATGTCGTATTAAGGGGGAAGCGACACAAAAATGTTTACAAAGTATGTATTTTCACTCTTCCCCAAAACAACCTGACTTGTTTGAGTACTGTGAATGATGACATAATGCTCTGGCACAAGAGACTAGGTCATGTAAGCCTTACTCTTTTAAACAAACTTGTTTCAAAAGACCTGGTTATTGGACTACCTTCCATCAAATTTAATGATGACAAGGTATGTGAAGCTTGTGCAAAAGGCAAACAAGTCAGATCTTCTTTTAAATCGAAAAAATGTGTAAGCACTACCCGACCTCTAGAATTATTACACATTGATTTGTGTGGTCCCATGAGGATAACTAGTAGAGGTGGGAAAAAGTATGTGCTTGTTGTAGTGGATGATTACTCTTGATTTACTTGGACCTTGTTTTTGGCATCCAAAGATGAAACCTTTGAGAATTTTATTGCCTTTCTCAAAAAGGTTGAAAAGAGAGTAGGACACTCCTTAATTAGCTTGAGATCTGATCATGGAACTGAGTTTGAAAATGCAAGTTTTATCAACTATTGTAATGAACATGGTGTTAATCATAACTTCTCAGCTCCAAGAACACCCCAACAAAATGGGGTGGTTGAGCGCAAAAATCGCACCCTGGAAGACATGACCAGAACAATGCTTATTGCTAGTGGTCTTCCTAGGTATTTCTGGGCAGAAGCATTGAACACCTCATGTTACATTATAAATAGATGCATGATCAGACCCATTTTGAACAAAACTCCTTATGAACTTTTCAAGGGCAGAAAACCCAATATTACGCACCTAAGAACATTTGGTTGTAGGTGTTTTGTGCATAATAATGGGAAGGATGCCTTAGGAAAGTTTGACCCTAGGAGTGATGAGGCAATATTTCTTGGCTATTCTTCTCACAGCAAGGCATACAAAGTCTTTAACAAAAGGACCTTGTGTGTTGAGGAAAGTGTGCATGTGCTTTTTGATGAATCTAACTTGTTGAGTGAGAATGATGCATAGGAAGATGAACTTGAATTAGGTCTTGTTCGAAAAGAAGTGTTGCTCCAAGATAAACGAGGTAAGAACACCATGGACAAAACAACTCCTGAAGGTGTTCCTCAGAACAGCAGGCAAGGTGAACACCAAACAGGGGGAAACACCGTTGAACCCTGTTCGGGACCATGTTCTTCAGGAACAGGCTTACAAACAGGTGCAGAAACAGGCTCAGGAGATGATCGTAAGCTTGATATTACGACTAGAGTAGAGCATGGGTCTGTGGATCCTCTTACTCCACGACCATGGAAGTACCATAGTTCGCACCCCTTGATCAAATTCTGTCTGATATTAACAGTGGAGTGCAAACTAGGTCTAAGCTTAAGAATTTCTGTGCTTTCTATGCTTTTCTCTCTAATATTGAGCCAAAGAGTGTGAATGAAGCTCTTGCAGATTCAGATTGGGTCACGGCAATGCAAGAAGAGCTCCATCAATTTGAAAGAAACAAAGTATGGCACCTTGTACCTAAACCTGCAGAGAGAACAATCATTGGAACCAAGTGGGTGTTCCGAAACAAACTGGATGAGTCAGGAACAGTCACTAGGAACAAGGCACGGCTGGTTGTTCAAGGGTATAATCAAGAAGAAGGGATTGATTATGAAGAAACCTTTGCACCAGTTGCTAGAATTGAGGCTATTCGAATCTTAATAGCCTTTTCAGCTCATATGGAAATCAAGCTATATCAAATGGACGTGAAAAGTGCATTCCTCAACGGATACCTTAAAGAAGAGGTGTATGTCAAACAACCCTCTGGTTTTGAAAACAGTGAATTTCCTAACCATGTTTTCAAACTTGGCAAAGCTCTTTATGGCTTAAAACAAGCTCCTAGAGTTTGGTACGAACGGTTGTCAAGTTTTTTAATTGAAAATGATTTAGAAGAGGCAAGGCAGACAATACCTTGTTTCTAAAATCTAAGAGGGAACATTTATTGATTGTCCAAATATATGTTGATGACATTATATTTGGTGCAACTCATCATGATTTATGCAATGAATTTTCAAATATGATGAGGAGTGAGTTTGAGATGAGCATGATGGGTGAGCTTAACTTTTTCTTAGGCTTACAAATCAAGCAAACTCCAAACGGCACCATGATCCATCAACAAAAGTATATCAAGGAGCTACTTAAGCGTTTTGGGATGGAGTTGGCCAAACCCGTAGACACTCCTATTTCTCCTTCAACCAGGTTGGTTATGGATGATGGGAGTCCCTCAGTTGAGGAGAAACTCTATAGGGGCATGATTGGGTCACTCCTATACCTAACCGCTAGTAGACCAGATATTGTTTTTAGTGTTGGTTTATGTGCCCGTTTTCAGTCTAATCCTAAGGAAACTCATCTTAAGGCTGTGAAACGGATACTAAGATATTTGAAACATACACCCAATTTAGCCTTATGGTATCCTAGAGGTTGCAATTTTGATCTTGTTGGATATGCTGATGCTGACTATGCTGGATTCCTAGTTGATAGATTGAGTACCTCAGCATAAGGGGATGTACTGGAGCCGCCTTAATACCATTAAGTCCGATCAAGATCAGACGGCAAAGAACAGGCATAACGAAGAGAACAGGTACGCCCCTTGGTTGCTCGATGTCTTTTCTTTCCTTTCCAAGGCACAAGCTTTTAATGCTCACACCCGTTGCAAACCGAGAAATCTTCTAAAGATTTTGGGTGCTCTCTCTCTCTCTCTCTTTATATGCCCTGTTCTCAGTTCTGCCGTTCATCTCGCACACAAGCAAAACCTGAAAACCCTGCAAAAACCTTAAACCCTAATCTCTCTCTTCTAGCAACAATGGCTCCCAACAACTCCTCTCAATCAAAAGCCATCGTTCTTGCGTCCTCAATCCCTGCTCCCCCTCGCCCAATCCTGTACAAGCCTTTCAAATTCTTGAAAAGCTTGTCCCTACAATCAGTGGGAATGGGGATGGATGATATTCCCTTCGAGTGTGGAAGGGAATTGGTGTTCCTTGTAGGGACAATTGCTTGTCCCATTAAAGTCGAGTCATAGGGTACACTATCGGGGTCTCAAGACCAACTCTTGGAAACCCCTGAAGGGTTTAATTTTGAGCCCTGTTCTTCTGGGTTGTTTCCTGACACAGCGACAGAAACAGGGGCTGCCTCTGTCGAAGGTGTGTATGTGGAGGATCTGAATGTCGACTTCCAAGGAAGTCGAATGAGACATCAGAGGAGAGTTTAGAGAAGGATTCTCTCCCTGAGGCTGAAACCCCCACTCCGGTCGCTCAAATTGGAGAGAAAAGGAAAAGGGTGAAAATAGTGGCCAGGCGTAGCAGAATGCCAAGAACAAGGCCACAACCAAGGTCTTAGCCCTCTCAAACTCCCTCTTCTCCACAATCCTCTAAGCCTTCTCGCAAATCTGCGAGAATAGCTTTTCAATCCTCTCACCGTATCTCCAAACCCTTTGCTCCTGTCATCGAGGAGATTTCCTCCTCTTCTACTGAAGGGTTCTCGAGTTCTGACTCTGAGAACACCACCTTCAAACAGGGGACACCGGTGTTCTCCGAGTCCTCTGAAGAACAAGCCCCTCCAAAATCAACCACTAAACCTGCTGTGAAGCCCTCTCCTGTAAAAACACCCCTCAAGCGAAAGCCCAGAACAGCCCCCCTACCAGAAGCTACCACCTCTGTTCCTGCCCCCAAACGCCCAAAGCAGTTCACTCCCTCTCCTATGTCTGACAAACATGCGCAGTTGCTTAAGCGCAATGTCGTCAGGGGGAAGGTAGTGAATGTAAGCTTTTTCGAGGAACAGGGTCTGGGGGTGTTCCTGACCAAGTTGCGCGCTCAAGGCTGGCTCGACTTGTTTGCAAACACCCAGCTGGGGTGTTCTGTGCCTGAGTTGGCTGAGTTTTACGCCAACTGCAGTGTCACCGAAGGGGTGGTGACTAGTTTTGTGAATGGGCAACGCATTAAGGTTGATGCGCCCACACTTGGGAAAATTTTGGGAGTACCCTCCCAAGGCTTTGACGTGTATGTGAGGGAAGACAAAACAGCCCTAGAAACAGCCAGGCTCCTAGAGGTGTCCCAACGCCTCAATCAAAAACAGGGCCTGAGAACACCCCTCTCTGTTAAGAAGGGTGAAATGACCTCCCTGCACCAACTATTGTTTATGTTCACTATCAAGAACATAATTCCGCGAGGTCAAGGGCGAAACTCAGCTGATGCCCTCGATCAATGCCTGGTGGACTTACTGGATCGGGAGGAACCAATCAACCTCCCTGCAATCATGATTCGCCACATAGGGCGAATTGCGAACACCACCCGGGCCCATGATCTTGGATATGGGTTTCTGCTGACAAGGGTGTTTGAGCACCTTGGGATAGTGCTCACACGACGAGTGGAGGCCCAAGTCGTTGATGAGATTGGGATTGACACTCTGCTCGGGTGTGGCTATGAGGTTGGCGAAGGGTCAGTCTCCAAACAGGGTCGTCGACCACCTCGACCACCTGTTTCTGGGCAACCTTCCATCAAACTTGAGGCTGTTTTTGAGGACAATGCTCGCCTCAAGGATGAGCTCTCAGCTGTCAAGGCTGCTCTTGCTGAGGAGCAAGCCCTCTCCGCTAAACGCCATGAGGAATTGCTTGCCCTTCTCTCCACTCTTACCCCCAGCATTCCTCCTCTGCAAACGAGACCACCCCCTGCAACCTGATTCTCTAGGCTGTTCTCTTGTCTCCTCCCATCTTCGTTTTTGGCATTGTACTGTTTTTAATGCAATATCTCCTTAATGATGCTTCTTGCACCTTATGCTCTATATTTCTTTTCTTACATTCATACTGTTGTTTATGCTTTTTAATGATGCCAAAAGGGGGAATAAGACCATATGAATAAAACCATATGACGTGCTCTATGACCTAGCACCTAGAGGATCCCTATCAGCATTAAGCGTTGTTAAGATTTTTAATTTTGTCAATATGGTCACTTGGTTTGTCATCATCAAAAGGGGGAATTTGTTGATTATATTTAGTTTTGATGATAACAAATCCAAGAGTAACATATTTGTCTAAGTAATGTTGTTCCAAACAAGCTCTCCAAAAGGGCCTAATACACCGTTGTTCCTACACCGCTGTTTGTGATATTTTATTAACCTGGTGGCTAAATGTTGAGAACAAGTCTTAGGAACAGGTTCCGAGCTTCAGTGACACAAGATCAGCAAACAACACATATGGTTTAAGTCTTGAGGAACATTCAGCTACACAAGATCACCCAAGGAATCAAGGTGACCAAGGTGTTTTGGAGCAGCATATTCACTCTTGACAAGACAACTAATTCTTACAAGGGAGTCTTGGTTAATTTAGTTTTTATCTTTTAGACTCTTGTTAATATGCCAATCTTGAAAGTATCATTTTTAGCACTTCTTGAAAACGGTTTTCGAAAAGTTGCTTTGGGACACCATTTCCAAACAACCCTACAAACAGGGTGCCTAGGGTGTTCTCAAAAACTACAGCAGCTACATCAGTCTTATCTGAAAATTTGCTTCGGTTAGCTGCCAGATCTAAAAAAATTTGTTTTGAATTTGAAAAAAAAAATTGCAAAACCGTTTTTGCTAAAGATTTCTCTTGAAAGATTCTTATCCCTTATTTTTAGGTCTTGATTGAATTTGGGATAAATCAAGATTTTATCCTTTTCAAGCTAGATTACTCGGCCAAGATATTTTAAGAAAATCTTCTCTCCTCTCTTAGCCGTTGGAAATCTTTGGTGAATCTTCTAAGCGACTAAAAATAGAGGATTTTTCCTATCTTTTGAAAAGAATAGCCGTTGGGTTGTGCGTTTAAATATTGAAATTCTCTCTCCCATTTGACAATCCGGTTTTTACAAAGAAGTAAGAGATTCTTAGAGCTGAATTTCAAAGAGAAAAACCGTGAGAAGATTGTGCTTAACTGAGCTTTCAATTTCTTGGCATAATAGGACTTCATTGTACCTTACATCTGCTTAAGTCAGAAGCACCCCAGTAAGGTGTTTTGTACCCCTGTTCTCAGAACAGAAAGTGAGTGAGTGTGTCCTCAGTCGTGTGGACTTTGGACGTGTCCTATCTGGTGAGATTGGACGTGGTGTAACCTGTCTTAGGGAAGAAGGTTACGTGGGTTACAAGTTGTAACAAGGAGTGTTACTTTTGTAACGTTTTCAGCCCGTTAGTGAAGTGGTTAAATCCTACACGAGGTAGGTCGTGGTTTTTCACACCTCAGTTGGGCTAGAGGTGTTTTCCACGTAAAAATTGTGTGTGCTTTATTTCCGCATTTATTACTTTGAATTTCGCTACTGAATCAATTGAGAACAACCGCTACAAACAAGGCGTAAGGTTGTTTGTGATTTACAAACAATCTCTGCAATCAAGTGCTACGGTTGTTTGTCAGTTATTAGGCGAAAATCGGCCACCACAATTCACCCCCCCTCTTGTGGTTGTGTACTCTTGGAATTCAACAGACGTGCTTCTCATTCCACTAGGAGGTTGTGATATGGTGTTAGGGGTACAATGGTTGGCCACTTTGGGAATCATTAAGTGGGATTTTAAGCATTTGAAGATGGAATTCACTACGGGGATAGAATGCATGTTTTAAAGGCGGTTAAATAGTGGGAAGCTCCAATTGATGGCTCAAGAACACCTGTTAAAAGCCTTAGCTACAAGAACACATATGTGTATGCTATAGGTTGTCCCTGTGGAAGAGGATCACTCCTATTTGAGCAGTGTTGTAGAAGAAGTACCTTCATAATTGCAGCCAATTTTAGATAGCTGCTCAGATGTTTTCAAGGAACCAACATCCCTACCTCCCTCTCGAGGACCATTCAATCACAAAATATCACTGAAGGACGGATTAAACCCAATGAATAGAAGACCATATAAATATCCATTAAGACAGAAAGATGTTATTGAGACTCTTGTACAAGAACTATTGGAAAAGGGGGTTATTCAGCTAAGTTCTAGCCCTTTTGTGATGTACCTGCCGATGGTCCAAGCTAGAACTCAAATTAAGAGTGAAAGCTTACAAACCAAGGGAGAATACAATCATGAGAAAACTAAGGAAAGTGGCACATAATATGTTGGTTGTGAGGCAACAAATATGTGAGGGAGGAATGGAACTTAGAATCAAGGGATTCTAAGTGAAAATCAAAAGGGAGTTTGATGTAATTTGATGTATATCACAAGGGATGAATGGAACCAAGTTACAAGCTACCAAGAATATGAAGCAATCAAGTGAAAACCACACGGATTAGGTGTGGCACGGTCGTGCCTTTAGGCACGGGCAGGCCGTGCCACTTTTCTGGTTTGTGACACCATGTTTCTCACTTTTGCACGGTTGAGTATGGTTTGAGGTTTGTGATGGAAGCTAGACTATTAGAGGTAGTCTAAGCCTTGAATAAGCATGGGGATGGATATATGAGTGGCTTGTAAATGAGAGAAAGTGGGAGAGAAGCAAAGTTAAGATTCACTAACTCCAAATTAAAGCTAGCAAACTCACTTTAACTCTCTTTGAATCCTTGAGTATAACACCAAATGAGATAGAACTAAACTTGAAGAATGGATACAGAAACACCACCAAACTCAAGTTTAGGCCCCTTAAACTATGATTAAGATACAGATATCACCACTTAATCAAGTTTAAGACTTCACTTGAACACCACCTTAATCGGCCTAATTAAGGATAAGCAAGCTAAGTGTTTGGAGTGTGCCTAAGCACCGAAAGCACAAAGCTCTCAAAGGGGTTTTCTTCAAAATCTGATATATGTTACAAGGGGGGGCTGTGTGCCTTTAAATAAGCAAGCTAGCAGCCACACAAGCACACACCTCACCTTTCCCTCCTAAGGAGGAAAGGGATTAAGAGCTAAACAAGCTGATTTGTGCTAATCTAAAATACAAGCTTGCTTAAACTAGTCTAATACATTCTAAACATGAAGTAAAACATTATTAATACTTATTATACATTAATCTACTCATAAACAAAGCTTAAACATGCTGATTTGCTTGCTGAATTCCTATTGGACAGCCGTAAAGTGCCTTCCCCTTTTCGGCTCACCAATCAGATTGCATGGTGCTGTTTTCTCCTTTGTTTTCTCATTGGTTCACACATTTCAAAGCTTCTTCAGCAGCAAATTATTGTGTTTCTAGCAAGCTTTGGACGTGGTGTGATGTAGGCAAGCAACCAAGCAGCTAGGAAAACCCACTTGAGAAGGAAAAACACCTCATGCTTAAACCGGGTTGTGCTGGCAGAATGCAGGGTCTGATTGCAGGCCATGTTTCCCAGGGCAAACGTGGTCATAACTTGTCTTGCCACACATGGTTGGAAAGCTTAAGAAGTCCTCTAACAGCTTCAAGTGGAATTACTCAATTTGGAGTTCATTTGCCTGATCAAAATATCAAAATGGCTAGGCCGGTCTGAACTGAGTCTCAGTCTGCACGGTTTGGAAGATTGACCTGGTTCTTCATCTTCCACTTGACTTAACTTGCTTTTATCACTTGGACCACATAGATAACATCTTGGGGACTCACAATATGTAAAAATACAAGACTTATACTAAAATATAACTTAAGAAACGAAAAGAACAAAACCGGATACATTCTGACCCTGCTGGACAGTTTGTATATCTTGGGTTTATTAGCTAATTTGAGAGGGCAAATGAAGTCCAAATGGGATGAAACTTTTTTGTTGCAAAGCTGACTTCTTGAACTTTAATCCCAATGCAAAATATTGGACTTAAACCTTAAAGGGTTTGACGTAATTAACCTCTCAAAACCGGGTTTGCTGCTGAAAACAAACCTGACCTGCTGTTTTAGGTCCTTAAACAAAACAAGGATGAATTATTCACCCTTTAATCACCAAAATGAAATTACCTAGCTTGATTTGATTTTTTAAATCAAAGGGCATGGAGGGATCTCCATCATTTTGCCTCACCCATGGTTTTACTGGGAAATAAGGATGGATCATGGAAGTTATGTGTTGATTATACGAAGCTAAACAAGTGCACAATTAAGGATAAATTCCCCATCCCTGTCATTGAGGAATTGCTCGTTGCATTGGCTAGTTCTGTTATTTACTCTAAGGTGGGATTTGGGGCATTATATCTCAGCTGCTAGAGTGAAAACTAATTCAAGGAAAAAGAAAACTATATCTCAGTGGACTCAGCCACAAACAGTCAAGAAAGTAAGAAGTTTCTTATGCCTAACTAGATATTACATGAAGTTCATAAAAGGATATGCCGATATTAGCAAACCTTTGACTGACTCACTCAAGAAGGACAACTTCTATTGGACTGATGAGGCAATCAAGGCATTCCAACTCTCAAGAAAGCATTGATAGAGGCCCCAGTCTTAGCACTCCCAAACTTTAAAAAAATCTTTGAGGTTAAGACTGATGCATCCCATTTAGGTATAGGGGCAGTACTACACCAGGAAAGGCATCCTATAGCTTTCATTAGCAAATTTATGGGGCCGAGGTGGCAAAACTTATCAGCATATGATAAAGAACTGTTGGCGGTGGTTTTTACTGCACAGAAGTGGAAGCAATAGTTGTTGGGTAGACCCTTTGTCATTAGAGCAGACCAAAGAAGCCTCAAGTATCTAATAGAGCAAAAGATTTCCACCCCTTTTCAGCAGTTTTGGTTGTCCAAGTTAATGGGATTTGACTGGGAAATTCAAAACAAGAGTGGGAGCGAGAATGCGGTAGCAGATGCCTTATCAAGGATTAAAGGGGCTGAGCTAGTAATGATGGCCATATCCTCCATCCAATCTAACTTATTCTAGCTGGTATAACAGTCCTGGTTGGAAGATAATATTTTGCAGCAGATCATCAATCACAAGAAACGGGACCCATCCACTCACCCAAGGTATCAGTCGGTTAATGATCAGTTAAGGAAGAAGAAAAAGTTGGTAGTAGGGAAGAACACTGAATTGAGGCTCAAAATTCTCCATTGGGTACACTCATCCCCCACAGTAGGACACTTTGGTAGAGATACCACTTTGAAGAGGCTCAAGCAACTCTTTTATTGGAAGGAAATGAACAAATATATCCAGCACTTTGTAAGGCAATGTATGACTTGCCAGGCATGTAAGTATGACCATAATGCATATACAGGACTCTTACAGCCTCTTCCAATACTTGAGGGGGTGTGGGAGGATATATCTATGGATTTTATTGAGGGTCTTCCAAAGTCGTGTGGTAAGGAAGTTATTTGGGTTGTGGTGGATAGGTTCAGTAAATATGCCCACTTTGTTAGCCTCAAACACCCATATTCAGCTGAGGATGTGGCCTAAGCTTATCTGAATAATATTTTTAAACTCCATGGGTTGCCAAAGAGTATTGATATTGATAAGGACACTTTGTTTATTAGTAGTTTCTGGCAAGCATTGTTTTCCATCCAAGGAGTGGAGTTATTGCTTTCTTCAGCTTATCACCCTCAGACTGATGCGCAGGCTGAGGTCCTCAATAGGTGCCTGGAATTTTACCTTAGGTGCATGTGTAATCAGAACCTGAAACACTGGTTCAAGTGGTTGTCCCTTGCTGAATAGTGGTACAATACCACATACTACATGTCTATTCAGCTTACTCCATATGAGGTCGTGTATAATCAACTGCCACCCATTCATTTGCCTTACTTACCTGGGGAATCAACACAGCTAGTAGTGGACAGAACTTTGCAACGGAGAGGATAGATGATTACTAAGCTTAAATGCCATCTGTCCAAGGCTCAGGAGAGGATGAAACACCAAGCTGACTTAGGAAGATCTAAAAGAGAATTTCAGATAAGGGAATGGGTGTGGTTGAAGCTCCAATAGTATAGGCAGAGTAGTATTCAGTAAAGGCCTAATGCCAAATTGATTCCTAAATATTTTTGCCCATTCCAAATTATTGATAGAGTGGGCAGGTGGTATACAAATTGCAATTACCTGACACTGCCCAAATTCATCCTACTGTGTATGTATCCGAACTAAAGGCTTTCAGGGGGAGTTTACCAGCTTTAACCTACATACCTGAGTGGCTGCATGGTGCTAATGCAGAGACCAACCCTATTCCAAAGAAGATTTTGGCTAGAAGGATTGCGAAGAAACACAATAAGGCTGTGGTCCAATATTTGGTGCACTGGGATGGGGGAATAGAGGATCAAGCAACTTAGATTTTTACTAAAGATTTCGAGACTAAGTACCCACAGTTCCAGCTTTGAGGACAAGGCTGAAGTGAAGGGGGAAAGACTAATATAGGGGGTTTCGCTTATACTACATTTTTCATATTTTTGAACATTCTTATTTTTTGTTATCATAAGTTGTCATTTACTGTTATGTGCGGGCCAAAGTTGCTTAGGTAGTTTTGCTTACTGGCCAGTTTGTGGTGAGAAAAACGATTAGAGGGAGGTTATATAAGAAGGTGTCTTGTGGAAGGGGAAAGCAGCTTGTCAATTAATGAGAATATCTCCTTCTCTCCCTCACTTTTCTCTCTAAATTCTTATCTCCAATCAAAATCTGGGAATTGTGTATCAAAATCCCCTTTCTGCCATTTGGGTGACTTCCTTGGAACCATATCACCGGTGGTGGCAGCGGCGCTCATGACGGCCACAAGGGGGAGGAAAGATGAGACTTGAACCTGATCTAGTTTGCCCAAATGAGCCTTTAACTGAGTCCTTCACATTGAAATCGAAGTTGGTCATCTTTTTTTCTAAATTTATTACTTAATTTCAAAGCTTTGGTTTATTTATGACATTATGATGTAACAAGTGAACTAGGGGTATAGGATAAATGTACAATTTTGAGGCGAAGAAGGTTTCTAGACGCGATTATTGGGATTCTTGAGGTTTTTGGGTTAATTGGTGTGATTTCAAGGTTAATTTAGGGCAGTGCTACATTAAGTGAGATCGGGGAATTGAATTGTGAACCGTTGGTGGTTGTTGTTCTATTATTGCTGTGCCATTCCTGTCATTGTTGATTATATGTGTGCTATGACGTAATTGGTGTATTTAAGCCGAATTCCCTTAGCAAAATAATTGTTGTATATGTATCTTGTTCAGGATAGAGTTGAGAGGGGAAGGGGCTATTGATCAGTTCAGCAGTTCAGTCTAGCTTGGGATCGGTTCTGTGAACTAGGCAACAGCTCCACTCCGATTCAATTCTGGCCCCTTTTTATGTGATTTCTCTATTGCATACGGTGTGCAAGACCTATTAAATTTGATGAATTGAACTAATTTCATCATTCCAGTTGACTGAACTATGAGACTATTTTGTTTGACCTAAAAACTTCCCCACCGAAGTAATCTAATGTTAGTTTGAAAGCTTGAAAGTGTTAATTTGATATTTAAAGAAGACCAAGCCAAATTCAAATCGATAATTTAGCCCGGCTAATTTTCGTAAAATTGATTTACTCAAACTCTCCCTTTTACTAAGGTGTAAGCTTAATGCTTTCTGCTAGCGAACAAGTAAAAGAGGATTCATTTAGCGAAAGCATTACCTTGCTTTATTCAATCATGTCCTAAGTTTGGAAGTGATTTAAACTGCGTTTAATGCTCTAAATCAAACTTGAATGTGCATGACCTCATTGCTCCTACCTGAGTCCAAATCAATTTTTATGTTAACATGCGTAACTATCTACTTATGTAGTTGTTTGTCATTGAATTGATAAGATTTCAATATGGAAGCTTTAATCAAAGTCACCTTGCTGATTCAGTGTTATACTGATTTAGTCGTGTCTTAGAGATGTTTAACCAAAATCTTGTAGTTTCCCTTATGTGAAGCGAATCTTCTAAGTACAGCTACTTTATCAAACTGAATTTAAAAAGAATTGGAATTTTAAAATTGCGAGGTTTGTTTAGGCCCCCATTTTAAGCTAGTTGTGCAGTTTCAAATGATTTAGCATAATGTTTTTGTGGACTGGGTATAGGTTGTGTTTTTTGGTTCGTGAACCAAGTGTGGAAGAGTTCTTTTAACATAACACTGTGTTGCGTCACTCGAAGAGGCTAATTTGAGTTTAAAAGTGTTTCCTGGACTACATGTTTTGGCAGTCGTTTTAATTGACCAAGTTTCAGTTGCTTGTTTATCAAACTAAATGAAAGCAAATGTTTGAGATTTCTTATTTGTGATTATAACACTTTTTAAAGGATTTTAAGGGCGTCCTGGGGGGGGGAACAAGGTGAAGATTTATGACACTTTTGAGTCGAATGCTAATAGTTTTCCTAGTGATCGATACTTGCTATCACGTGGTTCATTTTAATGAACATGGTCGTTTCTTATGTGCTGAAAATGAGATTTCACTTAAGATGTTTTGGGCCAGGAAGACAGTGGTAATTGTATGGACATGGTTTAGCGAGCAAACCTACTACGTCGGAGGCCTAATTCCTAGAGAGTAGACCAAGAAGTGGGAACCCCAATAGACCCTAATAAGGGCAAAAGTCTAGTGACCATGAGAGGGCCTAAGGATATCATAAGCCGTGATTATTAGATTCACCTGAAGAGAGCACTAGCATTTGAATCCAAAGCTCTAAAAGTGATTTCTTACCTATTATGAGCTGGAAACTACTTATTCCTAAGTCATGCTAGCCTAAGAGCTTGAAAAAGCAAAAGTACTCTTTAAAAGGACTTTTATAAAATGAGAAATTCTTTTTATTTTATTTTATGTGGAATGATTTTTATAAGGGTTCAACTTGGTTCAAATATTACCTCCTTTTCAGTTGTTATTTTCACTTTCATGCTAAAAGAACTCAAGTCAGTCACCCAAATGAACCTCTTTGATGTTAAATGTTCACTTAATAGTTAAATGAGCTACCGTCTCCCCGTTCTTAGGCCGTATTAAAGGTCTGCAAGTTGTTATTTAATTGTGAATGCTTAATATGCTAATATTATGTAAGAATTCAGTGTGATTACTACTCATTGTATTGTATGTAACTATTTTGCTTTTCGAGATTGCGGATTATCTACTGAGCATGTGGTAGCTCCTTCCCTCGCGTTGTCCCTCTTCCTAAGTCTAATTATCCTTAAAGACGTAAAGAATTCCCTGATTCAAGTAAATCAAGTTGGGATCTTTGATTTGCTTTATAGAAGTGTCATTTATACGGACATGTAAGTTCATGAGTTGTAGTGTGATTGATTCATAAGTTTTGAGCATATGTAAGTTAGTTACTTTAGTTCAAGCATTACATATTGTCTAGTCGTCACTCTGAATGGTCATATGAGCGAACCATTTGAGTCCATAATCATTGTGTTATTGTTATAATTGATTGATTCTGGGATGTAAATCTAGTGCTCCGAGTGCATGATCCATTTAGTTGTACCTTTTAGTTCTTTCCTTTATTTAATTATATAGTTTGCGTAGTACTCTTACCGTGCAGCCTATAGAGTTATGGTCTCTAGCGTATTGCTGTCGAGCTTGTTTAGATTCGTCATCCATGTTTTTCATTGATACAAGCACCAATGTAAGGTTGCCAGCCTAAATTATGGCCACTCAAAACTATGACCCTTTTGTTCTAAAATTTAAGACATCACTAACATCCCTAACCCTAGGGGATAGGGGTGTCACATATGGTATCAGAGAAGGGTCCTGCGACCATAGATCGTGACCTGAGTGTTTGTAACGCCCTCTAATTAAGCATGTTCCAATGTTTACATTCTCCTTAATAAATTTCTGAATTAGGACTAATGAACTCCATGATAGGGTCGTTACCGCCATCCGAAAGGATAAAGCTTGAAGTGTATGCACTAGACTATGAACTAGAAAAAATATAGTTAGACATAGCTTCAACCATACACATTCATGCATTGTCAAACCATATACAATCAACTGTTACCACGTATGGTTTATACATCGCAGTATAGCAATTCACCATATAATCTACACCTCCATCCACTGAAGATTTCAAAGTATAGCTCCAAAATAGACATGTACTATATCATTGTTGATCCCTCCAGATTACCTTACTCAACTTATTCTCTTCATTCGGTTTGCTAGCATGAGGGCGATTCAATGAGCATTTGCCTAAAACAAAACATGAAGACATTTCGAACTGTAAGTCAAAACTCAGTACATGCATTCCTATATTGTTAAATGATCTCTACATAAAATGATTGGGCGCCCACTTGCAATTCATTTTAAGTTAAAACAGTGAATAAGATGAATGTAAAATTGCATTGCTAGTTATTATTTGATGGTGAACCCCTTGATACTGTTATAATCTAAGGATAGGTATACACCTGCTAAGCCGATCGGGGACCTGGCTGAAGCCGCGCGGGTAACTGGAGGGCGAATGCCCTATAGATGATAACTGGCGGGGTCACTAATTAAATGATAAATCACTGTATAAACTGATTCATTAATGTACTTACCAAAACATGATAACATTGAAAAATACACTCTAATTTCTAAAGATACAGGCAATGAACGTACCCGAAGTCTTTAAAATGCAATCTCACTTGATAATTCTTATGTACAATGGAAAATGATAGACTAGGCCTTGATTCTGTTTAAGAGATGTAATTATAGGTATAGGTAATTAGTAAACAATGCTGACTTTCAGAGTTGTAATTGTAACGGAAATTCTTTAAAAGGTATCCATAACTCAAATAATTCCATAGAAGATAACTTACACCAAAATACATTGAAAGCTAAATGAATTAGGGTAATTTAACCCAAAGTGAAATATTGTGGAGTAAAATTGATCAAGGTAGAATAATTGGAATCATAAAAGAAAGACTTTGATGGTTGTAAATTCATCATAAATTTTTGATATTTTTGAGATGGATAATAAAGGTTTGAGGGCAATTGAAGTGGTGGTAGGTTCAGAATAATTTTAAACACACCAGTTTGGACCAACAAATACTAATCCTGAGTTATCAATCTCCCCACTTCTCTAATTTTATTGCGCATGTCATACCACTTAGTTTTACAGACCAAATAAGCTTCTAAGTGCAATCAAAGTTGTTACTGATTCAAGGTCCACTTTAGAAAATTCATAACTTTCACCCTCGACCTCCAATTGAGCTATAAAACCCCAATATGAAATGATTAAAAAGTCCCTCAACATTTTCATTTACAGCCCATAACACAATCACCAACACACAAATCTCAAAATTGAGCTAAAACACTACCCTGCACAGTTTTGGTTCGGTCTGCGCAGTC
The DNA here is from genome assembly GCA_029747015.1 of Carnegiea gigantea. Lineage (NCBI taxonomy): Eukaryota > Viridiplantae > Streptophyta > Magnoliopsida > Caryophyllales > Cactaceae > Carnegiea > Carnegiea gigantea. The sequence continues at coordinate 101,310 of JAKOGI010001972.1, forward strand.
AGAGTAAAATGGCCATAACTTTTTGTGCAGAACTTGAATTAAGGTGATTCACAAGCCATTTGAAAGATAACTTATTTATCTCGCTCCCCACCAAAATTTATAATTTTTCAACCAGCCACAAATTACCAGTTTTTTGCTACCTACTTCATTATCCTCCTTTTAAACATAAGTACCCTCTAAAATCACTTGATGAAATTACCAAAACATGGGGTGATGCTCAACATCACTTTAGGCAGCCATAATCTATAGTTTTTACTTTACAATCATCCAAGATTTATTTTCAAATCTAAAACACACACATGACATGCTTGTTGACAAGCATCATTTAAAATATGCATAATTCTCATAACCCTAGCTTATGTCTCACTTGAAGTTGCACTTAAACTTCTCTAAAATCAATACCAACATCATGATATTCATTACCAATACCACAGATCACAAAATCACAGATAAAATAAAAAAAACACAAGTTTAGGGTTTACTTACTTTAAGCTTGAAACAAGGGAAGTTAGAGATGTTTGAAGCTTGAAGAAGCGAAAGGAGTGGCTGGTGGTGGTGCTGGTGGTCCGATGTCAGCCTCCTGGTGGGCAGAAGGTGGCAGTAAGTGGCTGAAAATCGGCAAATACCACAACAAAAAAGAGGGGGCTGTGTAGGGTGGTGGAGAGGGAGAGAGAGTAAGTCTTGATATTTTGTGAGTTTTTCTTGGTGGACAATGACTTAGCTAATACTTGGTTGAGTTTTGAACCCCAAAAAGCATCTTTCTACTAATGATAATTAGGTATAATTGAGGGTAATTAGCTAAGCAAATGGGTAGTAACTTGTTGGGCCTAAAATTGGGCCTAAATGAATTTGGGCCCGAAAGAAAATACACTTTACGCGATTGAATTTTTTGTGGCTCGAAATTAAATTTTCGGATCGTTATGAAAAATAATTTAATATCTTAAATCATATTTACTTAGGGCCTACTATCGATTCTCTCAAAATTTTACAATAATGAAAACCCAATTTGCAAAGTGGGGCCCAAAATGAATTCTCTCAATCGAGATAATTAAATAAGATAAATAAATGTGAAAAAATTAATAACATGGCTTAATTAAATAAATAAACATGATTTAGGGTCAGGCTATTACAACCTTCCCCCCTTAAAGAGTTTTGCCCTCGAAACTTATGAGCTTTGAGAAAACATGCAAGTTTATCTTAAATAGATGTGGGTGCTTGGCTTGCATCTCATCCTCGGTCTCCCAAGTGGCTTCTTAGGAGGTATGGTTTGTCCATAGCACCTTGACTAGCAGTATCTGCTTGTTGCGCAGCTGTTTAATCCTACAATATAGTATTTGAATTGGTCACTCTTCATACACTAGATCTCCAGTAACTTTGATGGGTTCAGATACTATAGCATGGTCAGGATCTGGAATGTACTGCTTGAGTTATGAGGTAAGAAATGCATTATGCACCTCTTTGAGTTATATAAGCAGACCTAGTCGATAAGCTATGGGCTTAAAGGTGTCTGCATATTGTATAGCTGCTTAATCCCATGTTTCAGTAGCAGATCCAAATACTTCTCACACATTAGCTTCAATGAACTCAATTATCTCTGATATCCAGTCTCTTGACACCCTTGTCTAGAGAGGCCCTTTGGAATACTTTATATGTCATCTGAACTTTAATTATCTCATTCTTTGGTCAATATGACCACATGACTCTTGTGTAGTCCTTATGTCACTTTAGCATGTACTTGGACTGTCTCATTATTCTCAATATTTCTTCTAGCTCACTCTAATACCGCTAGACATTATTTAAGATTATGTCCTTATCAAAAAGTTATCATCTGATATTCTTAATGCATCACATAATCTCCCCTCATCAGACTACTCAATGATCTGCTCCCGGTTGATAATGGGTGATGAAATGACCGTGATTAAGGATGAGAGCGATGGGATTGTTAGCCGAGCGAATCTTTGTATACAAAAGAATTGAACGATGAGACTAGAAAAGGCTAATAAAGGAGAGATCATCATGAGGTGGTTAGAATAAAGATAACCATGAGTGCATCCAAAATTCTGAACTGTAATACCGCCAGAATCATGGGTTATAAATATTGATTATGAAGGATCCAATACATAGTTATTCAATAAGATAGATAGCCTACCTACTTCGCGTTTAGATGATGATTTAAAAACAAAATGGCCAGTAACGGAGTTCCAAGAGGGTGACTTTCTAGATACCATTGATAGGATAAATGCAATCGAGGGAGTGGCCAAAGAAACTACAATAAATAAAGAAATAGATTGGATAAACAAGGTACACTGGATAAATAAATAGCTTGAACAAGCAAGGTCTAATGAATAGATAAATGGATTGCATATGTTGCAGTGGAAACATGCCTTTGCTCATATGGAGCCCAGTCGAGTACGACAATAAGATTAAATAAGGATTACTGAAGTTTACTTATGAGGATATAAGATATAAGTGTGAGAATTGCAAGTGCAATAAATAGATCAATATATTGAATCGGTAAAGTGCAATGGATGGATCAATAGATTGGACGAGCAAAGTACCAATGGATAAGTAAATAGATTGAACAAGTGACATTAGAAACACGCCTTTGCTTATATGAAACCAATTCAAGTCCAGCAATAAGATTGAACAGAAAAGCTGGAGTTTACTTATGAGCATTTAAGATATATGTGTAGGAGTTGAAGTTAAAAATAAGGAGAGTAAGGGGATTATGACAATCGCAATCACCCACACCAATAAGAGTTGAATTACATTATAAATTTAGAACAACTTATACGAGCTTGTCATTATGAATAAATGAGATGTAAGGTAAATGTGTGAATCGGCTTACAACGTAATGAACTATAACTCATGATCATAAAATAAAGGTGGCGAAGGTCAAGAGCACTGGAATGTTGACAACCATATAAGGTCGAACAAAAATATATTGCATATTTAACAACGGGTTTGCAAAAACACGGAAGATCATGCTAATAGGAAATATCAGGTTGAAATGCAAGGGAGATTAAATAATATTATATAGTATCAAGTTTTGAAGATGAGACAAGCTAACAATTACAAGAATTACCATAAAAGGACATTCTTACAAAAGATAAACTGTGGTTGCATAGTTTAGGTGTGATATCTGAACCTCAAATCATTCCTGAAAAAGACCTCTGTTGTTGGCAGTTAGTCCTATAAATCATTTATTCAAGGCATATAGAACTTGTTTTTGATAGTGATCTTGTTTAACTCTCTATACGCTATACACAACCATGAGGTTCTACCCTCATTCTTCACACATATAAAACTAGGGTTTCCCACGATGACACACTTGCTTAAATAACTCCCTTCAGTAACAACTCATCTTACTAAATCTTTAGTTCTTTTAACTCTGTTAGGGGTCATATGGTAGGGGCTCTGAAAATGGATTGAGCACCTTAAACTAGGGTGATCTGAAAATCAATGTTTCTTGGGGGAAAACAGCCTTGAAAGTGCTCAGATGAAACATCTTTAAATCCATAAACTATAATTATGGATATGGATGTACCGAGTGTGGTTGCATGTCACTAATATTCAGTGCATTACTGACATGATAACTCACTTGCTTGCACAGTGTGATTAGGGCAAAAATAGAGTTTTTCTTCCCTCAGTCCATAGAAATACACATCTAGTCTTTCCTCATTTCTCAAGCTAACCTTAAGATCTTTACAAGTCATCCTCTATAAGTACGTAGTTAGTTCATCCCTATAATGACAACAAGGTCCGCCAATCAAACTGGATTGAATGCCCAATGAATATGGCTCCGACAATGCTAATAGAGGCACATTTATAAAAGACAATACATTCAACTATCTACTGGTCTCAGTAAGTTCAAATGACAGGGGGACAATCTAAAGTGTAAAGAGATATAACCACAACATGAGCTCTTGCAAAGATATTTCTTTATTGGTTATAAAGGACTGGCATATAAGCTGAATGAATGAAAGGATGAAGATTTGTTAATGAAAGAGGTAAGGTATATAAATGACCTGCATACACAAGACATGTGGTTTATTCATGATGGTCATGATAGTATAGTAAATGAATGATGTTATGAAGTTGAGAGGGAGTATTAAGTACTGAAGGTGAAAAAATCTAACAGATTACCAAAGAGGAATTTGAAAAGTCATACGATACCCATAGGTAAGTAAAATGATGAATATGAGGGTCAACGCCACCAAAAGGGAAATGTTATTCATCTGGTGTTTGAAAAGCTAATACGTCAAGATGAAGGAGTCAGTCTTATAACTGAACATGATGGCATCAGCATCCATCAATAACACATTCTACAGTAAATGGAAGTCTTGGGTAGGCATATAAATTCTGAAACTGCTGGCGAATGGAAATAGTACAAATTGTTATTTATCATTAATAAGATAGGTTGTACCAGTAAAGAAAGGATTGTCAAAATAACTTGAGTAATAACATGCAGTCACGGCCATAGAGTAGTAAGCCAACATGATGTTATGGTGTTATAGAAACACAAACAATATGGTTCCATTTAATCGCTGAAAGGGCGCTCAATAACTTCATCTGAAGCAACCAAAGGCCTTGCAAACAATAAATGAATAGCGCCCCAACAGAAGTAAGGAGTTAAAGTAAGTGACAGTAAAAAAATGAACATAGTGATGACTAAACTGTAAGTAGAACGGGTCAAATATGCTTAGGACGAAATGCAAATCACATAGTAATGCACACCGGAGGTCATTATAGGCTCCATTATGGAAATAGAGAATTAAACAATTATGATTGTCAGGGTTTGTATCACCTATAAGCTAGGTTGCTCAGGTATTGAACTAAACTGGAACCTTACATATCCCACTCATTCTGTAACCTTACTACCATGTCATGGGTTGAGCTAAACTGATGCCCTTCTGAGTAAAGTAATCTATTCTCATGTATCCACTTGATATTGCTTTGAATGGTCTCTATATCGTTGACTCTTATTGAGAATGCAATAGCGGAAGCTGGTCGATAGATGTAGCTAACTATAGGAGATTTAGTTAATAAAAGATATGGTCTGTGATACTTCTCTGATCTTCTTCATCACCCATTATTGGATCATTGAATAACTCATAACCCAATTACACACCCCATCTCCGAAAATTCCTTAAAAGTACGATGTGCATACGAGCAGAGTCTACTAATTATGTGTACATACATATCACTTGATACTAGTGAAATCAATCTACCTGATACTGGTAAAATGAATATCCTCAATACTAATGAAATGAATGCGCTTGGTACTAGTAAAATAAATATTATATCACTTCTTTGGGTCCTTTTCCTTTAATCCTGTATATCTAACTTTCGTTGCTCCTGAACAATTCAAGGTAACTAGGGCATAAATAAGTCAATAATAAGAAATAATGGGAGCATTGTTGATGCAAGATCTTAGTGTCAAGACCAGATAATTCCTATGCATGTCATCTTAATCTTACTTGCGCCACCAATATAATGCTAAGTAGCACACTATAAGCTACAAACTGTTGTCACCGGACATAAGCACTCATTGTAATGTTTATCTCATACTGATTCACTTCACAAATATTGCCCTACAAGGCATTTCCTCCTCTAGAGGTTTATATCTAACTTTACACTGTATAAATCCCTTAAGCAGTTGCAAATAGCATCCCCACATTGGGTTTCAACCATCACTATACCCAAGATCAGGTATATTAACACACTTCAATAAAACTCTCAAATCCTGGGGCAAAACGGACAGTGTTCTGCCCAAAAACTAACTAAAAGTCAGCTTCAAGCCTTACAATAGATACCTGAAATGGAGAAAAACATATCAATAGCTCAACGGCCATATGCCTAAGTTCATAACTCAACGGGTTATACACCCAGAGTGCACGATTGTAAAAATTTAAACAAATGAGAGAAATAAAACATGCAATACAACTCCCAGATAAATGAGAGTATGCCTTATTAACAGGTCGCCCAAATGATTCCACATTCCACTTTGCTAATGCTCGAATCTCAGGATATTACCAAATGATTGAACACCTAAATGGAAATGGTTCCTCCTTATATGCCCATACATAAGAAATTATAGTCAATAGCTCATTTAACTGGTCTAATATAACTCATACACACCTTAATAGCTAACTCATAAACACTTGATAGCTCATAGAGGCCCTCAAAACCTTAGCTCTGATACCAAATCTATAACGCCCCCTAGTTAAGCATGTTCTACAGTTTGCATTCGCTTTAATAACTTTTTGAATTAGGACTAATGAATACAATGACAGGGGGTGTTACCACCGTCCAAAAAGACAAGTCTTGAAGTGTGTGTACTAGGTTATGAACTAGAAATGACATAGTTAGACCTAGCTTCAACCATACACATTCATGCATTGTCAAACCATATACAATCAACTGTTACCCACGTATGGTTTATACATCGCAGTATAGCAATTCACCATATAATCTACGCCACCATCCACTAAAGATTTCAAAGTATAGCTCCAAAATAGACATGTACTATATCATTGTTGATCCCTCCAGATTCCCTTGCTCAACTTATTCTCTTTTTCCAGTTTCCTAGCATGAGGGCGATTCAATGAGCATTTACCTAAAACAAAACATGAAAACATTTCGAACTGTCAGCGGAAGCTCAGTATATGCAATCCTATATTGTTAAATGATCTCTACATAAAATGATTGGGCGCCCACTTGTAATTCATTTTTATTTAATACAATGAATGAGATGAATGTAAAACTACATTGCTAGTTATTATCTGATAGTGAACCCCTTGATACTGTTACGATTTATGGATAGGTGTATACCTATCAAGCCGATCAGGTACCTGGCCTGAAGCTGTGCGAGTAACTGGAGGGTGAATGCCCTATGGATGATAACTGGCGGGGTCACTAATTAAATGATAAATCACTGTATAGACTGATTCATTGATGTACTTATCAAAACACGATAACTTTGATAAATACACTCTGATTTCTAAAGATACATGCAATGAACGTACCTGATGTCTTTAAAATGCAATCTCACTTGATAATTCTTATGCACAATGGGAAATAATAGACTAGGCCCTAATTCTGTTTAAGAAATGTAATTATCGGTATACGTAATTAGTGAACAATGCTGACTTTCATAGTTGTAACTGTAACAGAAATTCCTTAAAAGGCATCTATAACTCAAATAATTCTGTAGCAGATAAGATACACCAAAATAATTTGAAAGCTAAATGAATTAGGGTAATTTAACTCAAAGTGAAATATTATAGAGTAAAATTGATCAAAGTAGAATAATTGGAATCATAAAAGAAAGACTTTGATGGTTATAAATTCATCACGGATTTTTGATATTTCTAAGATGGATAATAAAGGTTTGAGGGCAATTGGAGTGGTGGTAGGTTCATAATAATTTTAAACACACCAGTTTGGACCAACAAATAGTACTCTTGAATTATCAATCTCTCCACTTCTCCAATTTTGTTGCACATGTCATACCACTTAGTTTTGCAAACCAAATAACCTTCTACGTACAATCAAAGTTGTTACCGATTCAAGATCCTCCTTAGAAAATTCATAACTTTCACCCCCGACCTCCAATTGAGCTATAAAACCACAATATGAAAAGATTAAAAAGTCCCTCAACATTTTTATTTATAGCCCATAGCATAATCACTGCCACACAAATCACAAAATTGAGCTAAAACACTACCCTGTGCAGTTTTAGTTCAGTCTGTGTAGTTAGAGTAAAACGTCCATAACTTCTTGCATAGAACTTGGATTAAAGTGATTCAAAATCCATTTGAAAGGTAACTCATTGATCTAGCTCCCACCAAAATTCATAGATTTTCAACTAGCCATGAATTACCGGTTTTTCCCGGAACAGTTCCTTGTTTTTGGGCCCTTCATAGTTTTCTACCTAGTTTATTATCCTCCTTTTTCACATAATTACCCTCTAAAATCACTTGTTTAAATTACGAAAACATGGGGTGACCGTCAACATCACTTTAGACAGCCATAATCCACAGTTTTTACTTCACAATCATCCAAGATTCATTTTCAAATCTAAAACACACACATGACGTGCTTGTTGACAAACATCATTTAAACTATGCATAATTCTCATAGACCTAGCTTATGTCTCACTTGAATTTGCACTTAAACTTCTCTAAAATCAATACCAACACCATGATATTCATTACTAATAGCAAAGATCACAAAATCACAAATAAAATTAAAAAAAAAACATAAGGTTAGGGTTTACTTACTTTAAGCTTGAAACAAGGGAAGTTAGAGATGTTTGAAGCTTGAAGAAGTGAGAGGGGTGGTTAGTGGTGGTGTTGGTGGTCTGATGGTGGCCTCCTGGTGGCCAGAAGGTGGCGGTAAGTGGCTAAAAACCAGCAAATATAGCAGCAAAAAGGAAGGGGCTGTGTAGGGTGGTGGAGAGGGAGAGAGAGTTAGTCTTGATATTTTGTGAGTTTTGCTTGGTGGAGAATGACTTAGCTAATCCTTGGCTGAGTTTTTAACCACCAAAAAGCATCTTTTTACTAATGATAATTAGGTATAATTGAGGGTAATTAGCTAAGCAAATGGGTAGTAACTTGTTGGGCCCAAAATTGGGCCTAAATGAATTTAGGCCCGAAAGAAAATACACTTTCCGCGATTGAATTTTCTGTGGCTAGAAATTAAATTTTCGAATCGTTATGAAAAATAATTTAATATCTTAAATCATATTTATTTAGGGCCCACTATCGATTCACTTGAACTTTTACAATAATGAAAACCCGAATTGCAAAGTGGGGCCCAAAATAAATTCTCCCAACCGGTATGATTAAATGAGATAAATAAATGTAAAAAATTAATAACATGACTTAATTAAATAAATAAACATGATTTAGGGTCGGACTATTACAGTCTTCCCCCCTTAAAGATTTTTGTCATTGAAACTTATAAGCTTTGATAAAATATGTAAGTTTATCTTAAATAGACGTGGGTACTTGGCTTGTATCTCATCCTCGGTCTCCCAAGTAGCTTCTTGGGAGGTATGGTTTGTCCATAGCACCTTGACTAGCTGTATCTGCTTGTTACGTAGCTACTTAATCCTATAATCTTGTATTTGGATTGGTTACTCTTCATACACTAGATCTCCAGTGACTTTGATGGGTTCAGATACTATAGCATGGCCAGGATCTAGAATGCACTGCCTGAGTTATGAGGTAAGAAACGTGTTATGCACCTCTTTGAGTTATATAGGCAGACCTAGTCGACGAGCTATAGGATTAAAGGTGTCTGCGTATTGTATAACTGCTTAATCCCATGTTTCAGTAGCAGATCCAGATACCTCTCACACGTTAGCTTCAACGAACTCAATTATATCTGATATCCAGTCTCTTGACACCCTTGTCTAGAGAAGCCCTTTGGAATACTATATGTCTCATCTGAACTTTAATTGTCTCCTTCTTTGGTCAATATAATCATATGACTCTTGTGTAGTCCTTGTGTCACTTTAGCATGTACTTGAACTTTCTCATTATTCTCGATGTTTCTTCTAGCTTACTCTAATACCGCTAGACATTGTTTGAGATCATGCCCTTATCAAAACGTTATCATATGATATTCTTAACGCATCACATGATCTCCCCTCATCAGACTACTCAAGGATTTGCTCCCGGTTGATAGTGGGTGATGAAATGACTGTGATTAAGGTTGAGAGCGATGGGATTGTTAGCTGAGCGATGTAACACCCCCAGCCCCTGGGCCAGGAGCGCTACATTTTTTTGACTTCTTACTAAAAATTCTGGGGCGAAACGGACAGAGTTTCCCCTAAACACTGCCCATTTCCTGGCTAAAAGCCTTACAATAAATCCCTACAAATCAACGGAAGTGTAAACCATTTAAAAGAAGCTCAACGGCCACACGCTGGAGTTCATAACTCAATGACCACTCGCTCGGAGTACATCGAACAAAATAGTTCATTAATACAGGAAAAGTGAAAGATACAACTCAACGGTTCACACAATGGGAGTACTGGGGTTTACATCCCAAATCATAACTAACTTTGACCAAGAAGACATCTAACTAATTAGATGGTTGGCTCATACGGCCATACAGAGCGACCTTTATATCATATACAACACGTGAACTAGAATGCTTGGTTTACATGCGTTTAGAAACTAAGAATACATAACATGACTTCATTAAAGATGTAACTAGGCACACATGACACCCTGCAAGTGAGAATAGACTCCCTCTTGACATAGTTGACTCAACTTCTTCCTGTCACAAGAAAACCTGGGGAAAAAGGGGAAAGAGTAGTGGGATGAGCAACCACACGCTCAGTGAGTGTCTCCCGACCCCCTTAAAACAAAACCGTTGCAGGCAATAATATTTTTAATAGTCACATATCACGTATTCATACTTTGCTATCATATTAAGCATTCATAAAACCTTTATGGAAGGATCACTAAACATAAACTTCATTTTAACCACTCGAACATACTTCTAGGCTCCTAAATAACCAACTTCTTAAAACCAAGCACTCAATTCATATAAGCAAGCAACGAGGCTAAGCACAAGAACTTTCTTTCTCATAAACATAACTATTTAGCATTCCATTCAAACTATACATAAAACATCATTCATATGATGTGCACATAAGGTTATCTCTTTTCATAGTCATGCTTTTCTTGGCATTTCGTTTATATGATGTACATAAGGCACACACAAATTTCAAGTCTCATTCAAATCTCATTCATAGGGTATGCACATGGGGCTTTCTTTTTCATGATCATATCTTACTTAGCATCTCATTCATAAGTTATGCTTGGAATGTTCACATAATGCTTTATTTTCATTAGCATGCTTTACTTAGATCTCATTCATATGATATGCACAAGCATCTTTCTTTCTTCTTGTAAAAAACACTTTACTTAGCCTTACTTGAAATCTCATTCATATTTCATTCATAAGACAAGCACAGAGCATGCACAGAAGACTTTTCTTCTTTTCTTGAAAACACTTTGCTTAGCCTCTTGAGGCTCTTGTTCTTTTAAAAAAGATTTCATTTCGTATTGGTCGTAAAACGACCCTTATAAGCTTTTCATATTTCATTCCATATGGCCTCTTAGGGCCCGTAAAAACCTTCTTTCCTTTCGAAACATATAAAATGGTAAAGTCCCAATAGCTTTTCTTTGCTTATTAGGAAAATACATCTGCATAAGATCATTGCAGGATGCTGATTGGGTGAGATCTATTCTCAACCCCATAGTGAGACCTAACGTTCACGCTTAAGCTCTTACTCCTGGGATGGTTACATATAACATATCGGACCATTACCCTCCTCAGGGTCTTCTAGGGTTTCCTAGTACCAGGACTTATCCCCTAGGCTGACATCATTCATAACATATTGTTCGAAGCACATTATCTTAGCCAATTGAAAGAGTATGGGCCATAACGGCTAATAATTTTGCTGCCTCTCACAGCGAAATCCTTTTTTCATACAACTCACTCTTTTGTAAAACTCTTTAGGGATTCCCCGTTTCAAGCAGATTCACTCCCAAAACTGTATTCATTTAGTTAAAAATATGTCATCACGCACTAATATTTATTGCTACTATCATTTCAAAACATGAAATCTTTCTTTGAAAAACTCACCCTTATGCACATAATGTAACTTGAGCACATAGAAGGGAAGGGGGTCCATATGTATCACATTCAAGCACTTTATGATCAATTCAGTACAATGAGCCACACATGGTCTCGCAATCTACACGATTGCGGTTAATTCACAACTCAGGCTCCCTCCTCACAAGCACCATACCACAAAGAACCTCGAACCACTTATAGTTCTACCTCAAACCATCCAACTCCCATCTCGATTTTCAATTCGATAATCATAATATATTATCATAAAGGTCTTATGAAATAGCTACGTATAACTTACCGAGCAAGCAGCAACCGTCCAACAGCTCGTTATCGTATATATAAGCATAAATATATATGTATATATTACATTAACTTGAAATAAGAACTTAAGTAACTGAAATAAACTCACAACGCATGAAACGTATCCTACATTCATAACTTGCGAATAGAAGGTAAGCATACCAAATTCATGCCATTTTAACGCATAACTAACCAACTAACGTGCCATATTCAAAGTATAACCATCCAACTAAACATGCATTGGCTTAAAATGTTCTCAGGTCGTTTCAAAGGGTACTCTTAAGCATGAATTAGCTAGCTCAATATGCGTCGATTTAAAGAATGCTTGTCATTCAAGGGTTACTTATAAACATGAACTAATCAAATTAGCCTGCTTCGATCTTAGGTGATCTTGATTCGTTTCAAACATTCATACATTGCAGTTAAGGGGTAAATATGCTCACTTCATCATTCAAATGTTATTTCCAAAGCTGTTTCATAAGTATAGTTCAACTAAATAGGCAAGTATCGATTCGAAGCATTCATTCATTGTTTCGAAGTTACATTTCAAGTCTAATTAAGCTATTTAAGTATAATACGATTCTAAACGTTCATTTATTACGTCGAAGTCATTATTCGAATCTAAATAAGTCATTTAGACATAATACGAATCAAGCCGTTTGTTTATTACATCGAAGTTACTATTCGAACCTAATTGAGCCATTTAAGCGTAATACGATTTACGACATTCGTTTATTGTATCGAGTTACCATTCAAGTCAACCTTTCAGGCATACATTAACTGAATTCACCTGAATCGATTCTAAACATGCTTAACTCATTTTGAACTATATTTTCAGGAATGTAATGATTGAATTCACTTAAATCGAATCTAAACATGCATAGCACATTTCGAACTAAACTTTCAGGCATATGTTAACTGAATGTACTAAAATCGATTCTAAGTATTCGTATATTGTTTCGAAGCTACTTCTAAGCATGTATTACCCAAACTAACATACATCGATTCAAGGCCACTTTTGAGTATTAATCAACTAAACTAACATTTAACGATTCGAAGTCATTTTCAGGCATAAACTAAGTAAACTTAACATGCATCGCAATTTAAAGCTTAAAACGATTTCAAAACTGCTAATACTTAGGAGGCGAGAAACACCCACCTGGACTCCAAGCTAGAGATTCGTTCGAAGGGCTTTAGGCTCGGCTTTGAGTGCTGGAAGGACCCGATTCCCTGACCCTTGCTCATCGATGCACGAACCAACCCAATCCATGCTTAACCCACGTAAAAACAAACCCAATTCGACCCATTTTTATAGCCCAGTTCAAATAGCCTTGGCCGATCTGGTTTCTACCCTCCTTTGTCGCTACTACTGGCGGTCGCCAGAGTCGGGCTCAACCGCCGCTTGGTCGTCGTCCTCGATCGCGACGGTCGCCGACAGCAGGCCGCGATTTGTTGAACCCCTTTCACTCCCTCACTCTTTCGCTTAAACTCTCTCTCTTTCTCTGTTGTGGTGTTGTGGGGCAGCGCCGGGGGTCGCACCAGGCGCGACGGTGGTCGGCCGCCAGCCGCCGACGTTCGTCGACCCTCCACTCTCTCTCGGTCCACCCCTCTCTCTCCAGTGGTGGCAGGTTCGCAGGGGTTAAGGTTTGAGGAAACCCCCCTGCTCGTGTCCGTTGACAAGAAGAAAGGGGGCTTCGGCCCCCCTTTTTGATATATTTTATATATATTTTTTTTTGTGTATTGCTTGCCCGATCAACTAACATCGCTAATCTAATTTCTAATCTCGAACATCTTATTCTAAACCCAATCGTTAATACAATCGCTCATCAATCATTTGTTCCTAAATACGTCAAAGTTCGATTTTAATAAACCTCGAAACTAATTCTAAGGTTAACAACCTACTCGCATTCGGAAAGCGATTAAATAAATCGAATAACAACTAAATTAAACTATCGATGTAATTTAAGGGCACAAATAGCACGAATTAACTTTAAAATCAATAATAACAATAATAATCCCTTTTTGATAAAATTATAGCTCACATAATCACATCGATAATGATTTAACTCATATAGTAGCTAAAAATACGAATTTATAAGGTAAAAAGATAATATAGTTAGCTTAACGGAAAACAAAGAATGAGGGTCTTACAAGCGAATCTTTGTATACAAAATAATTGAATGATGAGACTAGAAAAGGCTAATAAAGGAGAGATTATCATGGGGTGGTTAGAATAAAGATAACCATGAGTGCATCCAGAATTCTGAACCGTAATACCATAAGAATCATGGTTTATAAATATTGATTATAAAGGATCCAATACATAGTTATTCAAGAACATAGATAGCCTAGTTACCTTCGAGTTTAGATGATGATTTAAAAACAAAATGGCCAGCGACGGAGTTCCAACAGGGTGACTTTCTAGATACATTGACAGGAAAAATACAATCAAGGGAGTGGCCAAACAAAATACAATAAACGGAGAAATAGATTGGACAAACAAGGTACACTAGATAAATAAATAGCTTGAACAAGCAAGGTCTAATGAATAGAATAATGGATTGCATAGGCTGCAGTGGAAACATGCCTCTGCTCATGTGGAGCCAAGTCGAGTACAGCAATAACATTAAATAAGGATTACTGAAGTTTACTTATGAGGATATAAGATATAGGTGTGAGAATTGCAAGTGCAATAAATAGATCAATAGATTGAAGCAGTAAAGTGCAATGGATGGATCAATAGATTGGACGAGCAAAGTACCAATGGATAAGTAAATAGATTAAACAAGTGACATTAGAAACACGCCTTTACTTATATGAAACCAATTCAAGTCCAGCAATGAGATTGAACAAAAAAGCAGGAGTTTACTTATGAGCATGTAAGATATATGTGTGGGAGTTGAAGTTAAAAATAAGGAGAGTAAGGGGATTATGACAATCGTAATCACCCACACCAATAAGAGTTGAATTACATTATAAATTTAGACCAAGTTATACGAGCTTATCATTATGGATAAATGAGATGTAAGGTAGATGTGTGAATCGACTTTCAACGGAATGGACTACAACTCATGATCATGAAATAAAGATGGTGAAGGTCGAGAGCACTGGGATGTTGACAACCACATAAGGTCGAACAAAAATGTATTGCACATTTAACAATGGGTTTGCAAAGACACGGAGGATCATGCTAATAGGAAATATCGGGTTGAAATGCAAGGGAGATTAAATGATATTATATAGTATCAAGTGTTGAAGATGAGACAAGCAAACAATTACAAGAATTACCATAAAAGGGCATTCTTACAAAAGATAAACCGTAGTTGCATGGTTTAGGTGTGATATTTGAACCTCAAATCATTCCTGAGAAAAACTTCTGTTATTGGCAGTTAGTTTCATAAATCATTTATTCAAGGCATAGAGAACTTGTTTTTGATAGTGATCTTGTTTAACTCTCTATCCGCTGTACACAACCATAAGGTTCTGCCTTCATTCTTCGCACATATAAAACTAGGGTTTCCCACGGTAACACACTTGGTTAAATAACTACCTTCGGTAACAACTTATCTTATTAAATCTTTAGTTCTTACAACTCTGCTAGGTTTGAGCACCTTGATCTAGGTTGATCTGAAAATCAATGTTTCTTAGGGGAAAACAGCCCTGAAAGTGCTCAGATGAAACATCTTTAAATTCACAAACTGTAATTATGGATCTGTATACATCGAGTGTGGTTGTATATCACTAATATTCAATGCATTACTGACAGTGTGATTAGGGCGGAAATAGAGGTTTTCTTCCCTCAGTCCATAGAAACACACATCTAGTCTTTCCTCATTCCTCAAGCTAACCTTAAGATCTTTACAAGTCATCTTCTAAAAGTGCATAGTCAGTTCATCCCCATAATGATAGCAAGGTCTGCTAATCAAACTATATTGAATGCCCAATGAATATGGTTCTGACAATGCTAATAGAGGCACATTTATAAAAGATAACACAGTCAACTGCCTGCTGGTCTCAGTAAATTTAAATGACAGGGGGACAATCTAAAGTATAAAGAGATGTAACCATAACATGAGCTCTTACAAAGATATTTCAAAGAGATGTAACCATAACATGAGCTCTTATAAAGATATTTCTTTATTGGTTATAAAGGACTGTCATGTAAGCTGAATGAATGAAAGGATGAAGATTTGTAATGGAAGAGGTAAGGCATATAAATGACCTACATATACAAGACATGCGGTTTATTCATGATGGTCATGATAGTAACGTAAATGAATGATGTTCTAAAGTTGATAGGGAGTATTAAGTACTGAAGGTGAAGAAATCTAACAGATTACCAAAGAGGAATTTGAAAAGTCATACAGTACCCGTAGGTAAGTAAAATTATGAATATGAGGGTCAACACCACCAGAAGGGAAATGTTATTCATCTGGTGTTTAAAAGGCCAATACGTTAAGATGAAGGAGTCAGTCTTATAACTAAACATAATGGCATTAGCATCCATCAATAACACATTCTCTAGTAAATGAAAGTCTTGGGTAGGCATATAAATTCGGAAACTGCTGGCGAATGGAAATAACACAAATTGTTATTTATCATTAATACGATAGGTTGTACCAGTAAAGAAAGGATTGTCAAAATAACTTGAGTAACGACATGCAGTCATGGCTATAGAGTAGTAAGTCAACATGATGTTACGGTGCTATAGAAACACAAACAATATGGATCCATTTAATTGCTGAAAGGGCGCTCAATAACTACATCTGAGGCAACCAAAGGCGTTGCAAACAATAAATGAATAGTGCCCCAATAGAAGCAAGGAGTTAAAGTAAGTGACAGTAAAAATATGAACATAGTGATGACTGAACTGTAAGTAGAATGGGTCAAATATGCTTAAGAAGAACTGCAAATCACACAGTAATACACATCGGGGGTCATTGTAGGCTCTATTATGGAAACAGAGAATTAAACAATTATGATTGTCAGGGTTTGTATCACCTATAAGCAAGGTTGCTCAGGTATTGAACTAAACTGGAACCTTATGTATCCCACTCATTCTGTAACCTTACTACCATGTCATGAGTTGAGCTAAACTGATGCCCTTATGAGTAAAGTAATCTAGTCTCATGTATCCACGTGATAATGTCATGAGTTGAGCTAAACTGATGCCCTTATGAGTAAAGTAATCTAGTCTCATGTATCCACGTGATATTGCTTTGAGTGGTCTTTATATCGCTGACTCTTATTGAGAATGCAATAGCGGAAGCTGGTCGATAGATGTAGCTAACTATAGGAGATTCAGGTAATAAAAGATATGGTCTGTGATACTTCTCTGATCCTCTTCATCACCCATTACTGGATCACTAAATAACTCATAACCCAATTACACACCCCATCTCTGAAAATTCCTTAAACGTATGATGTGCATACGAGCAGAGTCTACTAATTATGTGTACATACATATCACTTGATACTAGTGTAATAAATCTACCTGATACTGGTAAAATGAATATCCTCAATACTAATGAAATGCATGTGCTTGGTACTGGTAAAATGAATATTATATCACTTCTTTATGTCCTTTCCTTTAATCCTGCATATCTAACTTTCATTGCTCCTTAACAATTCAAGGTAACTAGGGCAGAAATAAGTCAATAATAGGAAGTAATAGGAGCATTGCTGATGCAAGGTCTTAGTGTCAAGACCAGATAATTCCTATATATGTCAGCTTAATCTTACTTGTACCACCCATATAATGTCAAATAGCACACTATAAGCTACAAACTATTATCATCAGATATAAGCACTCATTGTAATGTTCATTTCATACTGATTCACTACAAAAATATTGCCCCACAAGGCATTTCCTCCTCTAGAGGTTTACATCTAACTTGACACTGTATTAATCACTTAAGAAGTTACAAATGGCATCCTCACATCAGGTTTCAACCATCACTGTATCCAAGATTAGGTATATTAACACACTTCAATAAAACCCTCAAATCCGGGGGCAAAACGGAGAGTGTTCTGCCCAAAAACTAACTAAAAGTCGGCTTAAAGCCTTACAATAGATACCAGAAATTGAGAGTAACACTTCAATAACTCAACAGCCACACGCCGGAGTTCATAACTCAACGAGTCATACACCCGGAGTGCACGATTGTAGAAATTTAAACAAATGAGAGAAATAAAACATACAATACAACTCCCAGATAAATGAGAGCATACCTTACTAGCAGGTCACCTAAATGGTTCCACACTCCACTTTGCTAATGCTCAAATCTCAGGATATTACTAAATGATTGAGTCACCTAAATAGAAATGGTTCCTCCTTATATGCCCGTACACATGAAATTTTAGTCAATAGCTCATTTAACTGGTCCAACATAACTTATACACACCTTAATAGCTAACTGATAAACACTCGATAGCTCATAGTGGCCCTTAAAACCTTAGCTCTGATACCAAATCTGTAACGCCCCCTAATTAAGCATGTTCCACTGTTTGTATTCTCCTTAATAAAATTTTAAATTAGGACTAATGAACTCAATGATAGGGGCGTTACCGCCATCCAAAAGGACAAGGCTTGAAGTGTGTGTACTAGATTATGAACTAGAAATGACATAGTTAGACATAACCTCAACCATACACATTCATGCATTGTTAAACCATATACTATAAATTGTTACCCACGTAAAGTTTATACATCGCAGTATAGCAATTCACTATATAATCTACACGTCCATCCACTGAAGATTTCAAAGTATAGCTCCAAATTAGACATGTACTATATTATTGTTGATCCCTCCAGATTCCCTTGCTCAACTTATTCTCTTTATCCGGTTTGCTAGCATAAGGGTGATTCAGTGAGCATTTACCTAAAGTAAAACATGAAAACATTTCGAACTGTGAGCCGAAGCTCAGTATATGCATTCCTATATCGTTAAATGATCTCTACATAAAATGATTGGGCACCCACTTGTAATTTATTTTAAGTTAATATAGTGAATGAGATGAATGTAAAACTGCATTGCTAGTTATTATCTGATAGTGAACCTCTTGATACTGTTACGATCTATGGAGTGGTGTACACCTACTAAGCCGATCGGGTACTTAGCCTGAAGCCACGTGGGTAACTGGAGCGTGAATACCCTATAGATGATAACTGGCGGGCTTACTAATAAAATGATAAATCATTGTATAAATTGACTCATTGATGTACTTACCAAAATATGATAACTTTGATAAATACATTCTAATTTCTAAAGATACATGCAATGAACGTACCTGCTGTCTTTAAAATGCAATCTCATTTGATAATTCTTATGCATAATAGGAAATGATAGACTAGGCCCCGATTCTGTTTAAGAAATGTAATTATAGGTATATGTAATTAGTAAACAATGTTGACTTTCATAGTTGTAACTGTAACAAAAATTCCTTAAAAGGCATCCATAACTCAAATAATTCCGTAGCAGATAAGTTACACCAAAATAATTTGAATGCTAAATGAATTAGGGTAATTTAACTCAAAGTGAAATATTGTGGAGTAAAATTGATCAAAGTAGAATAATTGGAATCATAAAAGAAAGACTTTGATGGCTATAAATTCATCACGGATGTTTGATATTTCAGAGATGGATAATAAAGGTTTGAGGGCAATTGGAGTGGTGGTAGGTTCAGAATAATTTTAAACACACTAGTTTGGGCTAACAAATACTAATCCTGAATTATCAATCTCCCCGCTTCTCCAATTTTGTTGCACATGCCATACCACTTAGTTTTGCAAACCAAATAAGCTTCTAAGTACAATCAAAGTTGTTACTGATGCAAGATCCACCTTAGAAAATTCATAACTCTCACCCCCGACCTCCAGTTAAGCTATAAAACCTCAAGATGAAAAGATTAAAAAGTTCCTCAACATTTTTATTTACAGCCCATAATACAATCACCACTACACAAATTCCAAAATTGAGCTAAAACACCACCGTGTGCAGTTTTAGTCCGGTCTGCGCTGTCAAAGTAAAATGGCCATAACTTCTTACACAGAACTCGGATTAAGGTGATTCAAAGTCCATTTGAAAGGCTACTCATTGATCTAGCTCCCCACCAAAATTCATAATTTTTCAACCAGCCACGAATTACCAGTTTTTCCCAAAACGGACCCCTGTTTTCGGGCCCTTCACATCTTGCTACCTACTTTATTATCCTCCTTTTTCAATAATTACCCTCTAAAATCACATTAGACAGTCATAATCCACAGTTTTTACTGCACAATCATCCAAGATTCATTTCAAATCTAAAACACACACATGACATGCTTGTTGACAAACATCATTTAAACTATACATAATTCTCATAGCCCTAGCTTATGTCTCACTTGAATTTGCACTTAAACTTCTCTAAAATCAATGCTAACACGATGATATTCATTACCAATATCAAAGATCACAAAATCACAAAATCACAAATAAAATAAAGAAAACCCACAAGATTAGGGTTTACTTACTTTAAGCTTGAAACAAGGAAAGTTAGAGATGTTTGAAGCTTGAAGAAGTGAGAGGGGTGGCTGGTGGTAGTGCTGGTGGTCCGATGGTGGCCTCCTGGTGGCCGAAAGGTGGCAGTAAGTGGTTGGAAATCAGCAAACATAGCAGCAAAAAGGAGGGGGCTGTGTAGGGTGGTGGAGAGGGAGAGAGAGTAAGTCTTGATATTTTATGAGTTTTGCTTGGTGGAGAATGACTTAGCTAATACTTGGCTGAGTTTTTAACCACCAAAAGCATCTTTTTACTAATGATAATTAGGTATAATTGAGGGTAATTAGCTAAGCAAATGGGTAGTAACTTATTGGGCTCAAAATTGGGCCTAAATGAATTTGGGCCCGAAAGAAAATACACTTTATGCGATTGAATTTTTCGTGGCTCGAAATTAAATTTTCGGATCGTTTTGAAAAATAATTTAATATCTTAAATCATATTTATTTAGGGCCTACTATCGATTCACTCAAAATTTTACAATAATGAAAACCCGAATTGCAAAGTAGGGCCCAAAATGAATTATCCCAATCGGGATGATTAAATGAGATAAATAAATGTGAAAAATTAATAACATGGCTTAAATAAATAAACATGATTTAGGGTCGGGCTATTACAGTTTTGCATATTAGATAGTCGTCTAGCTATTTCTTACACAATGATATGACAAATGTTGTACCTTTGGATGTAAATATGTTTTTGGTGTGCTTGCAGATGTGGTAGATTGATTGTTGTGTGGTTAGAATAAACCGATTGAATGAAAAGGTAAGTTGTGTGTTAGATATGAGCTTAATGACTTGTCTCACATGAGTACTAAGTGTTGGCTTTATTAGTAATTGTTCTTCTGCATGCAACTTTGATGATGTAGTTGAAGGTATGCTTGGTTTTGAACTCAAACGGTTGGAAATGGTTAAGACTAAGCCCATTCTTTGCCCTTATGTATGATTTGCTTCTCGAATCTTATAATAAAGAGAGCAGGCATACTCAAAAGTTAGTAGAAAAGATGTTAGAAATAGTTAAACCATTCCCATTTTTGATACTTAAACATTATGTGGTGTTAAAGCCTTTTCTAATCATTGAGTTAGGTTTTGCTTTCGCAATTGAAGACTTGCATCCATTCTGTGATAATGCTTGAGTTTATATTTATGAGTACATATTCCTATGCATTACTGGATGCTGATTCTGAGCCTGAGATGTGCATATTAATGGATTTACTAATGACGAACTACTAGGAAAGTGAATAGGTTTTATTTCCTATATCTGAAAACCTCACTAGATGATATCTTTCTTCTGGAAGATCTAAATTGATTAAGGAAATTAAGTTAGATTTTCATATGCATGCATGCATGCAAATTTGGGTGATAGTGATGAAGTCGTGCTGATTGTTATATAAGTGTTATCGCCATCACTCCGTGCCCTTGTCATTATTACCTATATGCTGCCACTATTGCTCTGTGCATAGCCAGTGGCTGGACGCTATTTGCATAACATATTTCCCACTTTACATCATACAGTTACCATCATTACTGAGTGAATCATGTGACACCATTTCTGTCATATAGGCTATTGTCTTGTTGTGGGATTGGTAACGTCCTGGTTATATTAAACCCTATTTGCATAGCATATTTCCCACTTTACATCATATGATTACCATTATTACTAAGTGAATCATGTGATATGATTTCTGTCATATAGGCTATTATCCTTGTTGTGGGATTGGTAATGTCCTGGTTATATCAAACCCCAGTACACGTAGGAAGATAACGGGAGAAAGAACCTGACACACTTTGGAATTGTCACACCATGTATGTCACCCCTTAGGGTGATTATCCATGCCTTACTAGTACTTTCTTAGAAATTAACACAAAGTTCAAAAGTCAGAATTCTTTATAGAAGGTTGAACCTTCCGTTCCATACTATGAGTTCTTAAGATTTCGACTATCACTTATAGGGTAGATGTGTCTCATAGAACATCTGAACATATCCATAAGGCCATTAATGTCATTGTCTTTACCTCGAAATGATTGTTAGCTTGTAGGTGGCTAGCCTCTAGTCATTTTGGGAAAGATCTAAGACTTATCCTCTGAGTAAAGGTTGCAACCTAGGGATTGCATTTGCATACGGTCGTGTAGGTACATTCTTGTATGACAATGAGTGAGTCTAAGTGTTTTCAAGTATCAACATGGCAAAACATATAATGCTAAGCTCATAAGAGCTTGTGTAGTTACTTAAAATCATTATAAAACAATCATGGATGTGTTTTGTGAATGAATTATTTAGTAAATAAACTTCTTGGTGTTTGCTTAGCTTAAGTTTAGTTAGGCATGTGGCTGAATTAGCCGAATGATCTAACTTATGTGATTTATCACGTGGTATGATCTCTGAGTCATTATTGGCACTTCATGAATTCTATTTTCTAATTTATAGTTTTAGTGGCTGTACACGCATGTGCTTGATGCATGATGTAATGACCATAAGATGCTACATTCGCATGTGTTCACCTTATATATTTCATGTTTAAGGAGGGAAGCATTTTAATGTATTCAAGGTCATGTTTGAATTCTTTATTCTAAACTTGATGTGTGAGTTGCATAAATAACCATTAGCATGACTGATATGAGTGTTATGGCATGATCGAGCTATTTTGTACCATATGTTACGTGATAAACTTTGTGGGGAAACATTAGAGTTGTGTTTTTTTTTTGTAGTTGACTCGCTTATTACCATAAGTATCATGTGGTTGTTTTGTTTGTTGTGTTGTCATGCTACCATTCTGCATAATAATATTTCGCGATCTTAGAGACCCGCATCTGCAAGAGTATATGATTGCCCGTGTACTTCATATGACATGATGATCTACTAGGTGTACTCATGGTCGTATTGGAGTCTAATTTGTATTACTTAATCATCAAATCATGAAATGTGGTTGTTAAAGTGATTGATCAAAGCACATGATCTTTTGTGACTTTGTCGTTCTGTATTATATACATCTGACATTCTAATAAAGGTGCAAAGTTGCATAGAGTTATGTATGTGTGCATGTCATTTACACGCATATTTCCATAATTTAGAGATAACTAGCTTCATGCGAAGACCTAGGACAAAACTTTTCATTAGCTAAGCTAATATGATTACCTTGTCTATTTGATTGTCTTGTTAACTGTGCACCCTCGCTCGAGGTCTTTCGTTCATTAATTACAGATGTAAGCATAATGTGAGGTGTTGGCACAGAATCTGTGAGCAACTGGCCTACTAACTTTATCCTACTTGACATATTGTACTTTGTAAGTCACCGGAACTAGAAGTCTTCCATTATAATTCCCCATCTGAAATAGCCTATCCTGAGTGACGGAATCAGTGGCCAAGCTATAAATGCATTATTAGATATCGAAACCTTATGGCAATCCATCCTTCCTAGGGGACAACCTTACTACCTCCTCTAAATAACTTCTGTGTATGGGACTGTATTGGACTTTAAGTGCCCATCAGCCTGCATTCTTATCATAACAATCTCCTTCTAGGTTTTTTCCTTGCTCATTAATTAACAGTCCATATATATTTCTGAGTAATTTACATGCCATATTCTTATAATGTTAGTTAATTTTGCTTGTAATTCTTGATCTTTGGGGTACTGAGTTGTCCTATACGATGTCCTGTTAGCCCTGGGTATTTTTTAAAATGTTGTTGTTACCAATGTCATGCTATGTGATGGTACATAATGTCCTCACTACCATACCGCAATCCGGCCGTCCTCGATTGATTGAGTTGATTCTAAAATGATTCAATTTCTTCATGCTTTCGAATGAAGTTAACTTAGTTAACTGCCTTCATCTTGCCATAAAGTATTCTGTTTAAGTTGCCATAAATGAAATGTCCTAAATGTCAGCTCATGTTGATGTACAAATATAGAGTATTGTTTAAATTCCGGTCTTGTGTAAGTGTGAATTTGAAAGTCAGCGTTCATTTCTAAACTAAGTTTGATATGGTTATCCCTGCTAACTCATTTACTCTTCCTATATGCAATTTTCCTTTTCAGCACTTTAATAGAGTGAGTAGACTCTTAAAGAGGATTGTCACGAATGAGGCTAGGTATCATAAACATCGTTTCCTTATCTAAATTTTATGTTTAATTGTAAGGTAAAGTTTAGATTCTATTGTTGAGTTTGTGTGGCTGTTATGTATATGTAAGTCTAGTGTTTTACTATATCATACACTTCAGAATTTCGAGGATGAAATTCTTTTGAGGGGAGTGCAATAGTCAAGAAAATTAAGACGTAGTTAATTATTGAGATCAATAATTTTATTAACCATGCTTTATTATCTTAGCTATATTGGACCAATGAACTTTGCATGCTAATTGAGTATAACAATTTATATGAAGTAGTTTTCTAAATTTCCTTGATTTGTTAGGAAAATATATGGAATTAGCAAATAGTTGAGAATTAGGCTGTGCGAGATTGGTGGATTTGACTGGGCAACCTCACACTAGTGTCTTGTGGGCTTAGTCAATTAGGCTTAAGATCATTTTGGGAGTTATGTGGGCAAAATACAAGTAAAAAACAGAAAAGAACGGAGGCAAGCTAAATTTAAGAATTGCCAAGCATCCCTTTCTTTTTCTCAGCAAAATCACGACACCAAGCTCTTTTTGTTAAGCCGTAAAGCCATGACACAACCTTCTTCTTTGATGCCCACCTATTTTTCCCCACTTCACTTTTACTGCCAGACCAGTGAGAAAGAAAGAGTAAAGTAAGAGAAGGAGAAGTTAAGAGGACCACTGATGCACTTCTAAGTCCCAAAGATGGAAAAAGAAGAGATCTCGAGTAGCCAAGACAAATGGGGTGCAAATGAAGTTCGGTTTTAAGAGCAAGAAATAGAATGAGATAAACTAAGTTCCCTTGGATAAGATATCACCACCAAGATCACTTAAAGCTCTCCCTAAGGATCAAAGAGATAAGATATCATCACTCAATTGATCTTTAAGGACTCTTAAATACCATTCTAAGGAGCTTGGCCAGAGATAAGCAAGAGAGAGAACACACAAGAGGGAGCTTGAACTCTACCTTTCATTCATTCATTAACTAAGGAATACAAGAGTGAAGGGAGGTTATTTAAACCCATTCCCAACTGCTGCCCATATCCTAATCAGCTTGGGAACTCACACTAACACTAGCTAAACTAAGTACACAGGAGAGCTTAAAGCTTGATAACACACTAGCTTTAAGTCTCCACCAAAATAGGTGTCTAAAACTAATATAATCTGATTAGAAACTACTCCAACACCTCATATGTACTCTAGACAGCTGATTTGAGATTTGATAGCCTCAAAACAAGTGCTGAATGGCTAGATTAAGCCCAAAGTTCAAAATAGCTCAAACCGGTTAAAGGGGTATTTCGTGAGCTTTGGGGCTGGTCAATAGCAAATGTCTTGGACAAAATGCACCATCTTTTGGGGGGGTAATGATAAATATTATGACACAATTTGATGCCAATAAACCCCACAAATCATCCATGGAAATAGCTCAACCACTCGTTGATGGTCTCAGCATGCGCTGCTGGGGATGAATCTGGAGTAGCTGACTTTGGAGCTTAAGTTGACAGACCATATGAACTCCAAATGACTTCAAACTTTTTTTTTTGGGTTCTTGACTTCTTAAGCTTTCTTTTGGTGCAAAAATAATCTCCCCCACATTTCTGGAACTCAAGATACAATGCAGCAAAGTTTAGCCTTTTTGCGGGCTAAACCAGAATATTGGACTTGTTGGATTTCCTTGATAAATTAAACTGTGGGCTTGATCTCTTGTGGATTTGGGCTGTTTGATTGATCATGCTCACACTCCATAAGCTGGTTCCCCCATGGGTGCATCATCATTCCCTTGTTTTAGAGAATTTGTCCTTAAATTCTTAAGGCTATCATCATTGTAGTATGGTTTGAGGTCCGCAATGTTAAATGTACAAGAAACCCCATGCTCTCCTGGAAGGTCAACCTTGTAACCATTGTCATTGATCTTCTTATGGACTTCAAAAGGTCCATCAGCTCATGACATTAGCTTGGATTTCCTTTTGGAAGGGAATCATTCCTTCCTAAGGTGAACCTAAACTAGATCTCCCGGTTGGAACAAGGCTTGCTTGTGGTGCTTGTTGGCTTGACTTTAGTACCTCTCATTAGCCTTCTCAATTGGCTCTTAGACTATCTTATGGAGCTCTTGGATCTCTTTCACTCTCTTACTAGCTTTGGTATTCATCTTCTCTTTGTGTATGGGTAAGAGATCAAGTGGGCCGAGAGGGTCGTGTTGATACACCACCTTGAAGGGTGATTCATTAATAGTCCTACTTGGGGCTCAATTGTAAGCGAACTCAGCATGTTTAAGCCGAAGATCCCAAGCCCTCAAATTCTTCTTCACAAGGACCCTTAGGAAGGTCCCCAAGGTTCGATTCAACCACTTCGGTTTAGCCATCTATTTGAGGGTGGCATGTTGTGCTAAACTTTAATTTCGTGCCCAATGTTCTCCAAAGAGTGATTCAAAAATAACTTAAGAACTTTGAGCCCCTATCCAAGACAATGGAGAGGGGAATTCCATGGAGCCTCAACACTTCCTTGAAATATAGATCGACGATATGAGATGCATCATTGGTCTTGTGACAAGCAACGAAATGTGCAATTTTCGAAAACCAATCTACCACCAACAAAGTATAATCTTTGTTGCATTGGGTGTGTGGGAGACCAAGCACTAAGTCCATGCTCACATCTAACTAAGGCCCTTGTGGAGTCGGCAATGGGGTGTAAAGCCCTTGAGGAAGTGCATAACTTTTAGCCATTTGACAAGTAGAGCATATCTTGATCAAGTCTTGGATGTGCTTTAGCATATAAGGCCAAAAGTAGTGCTCTTTGGCCATGATCTATGTCTTGTCTTCTCCAAAGTGGCTCACAAATGAACCACCATGAATCTCTCTACGGATAAGCTCACAGGTGCCACATTTGGCACACATAACCAGGTTCCCTTGAATAAGTATCCCTCTTGAAGCATAAATTCTTCCTTTGGGTGAGCTTGGCAAGACTCATAAAGCTCCCTAAAATCCGCATCTTCTTTGTACAAGGAATTGGGATGCTCAAATCTAAGCATGTCTTCCAACCTTAGAATGGGATGCCGGTATTTGATTGTGATCTTATTGATGGCACGGCCATCCACACACATCCTTATGGTCCCATTCTTCTTTGGAACAAGAAGGATAGGCACGGCACAAGGGCTTAAACTCTATCGAACACCTTTGGAGATAAGTTCCTCCACTTATCTTTGAATCTCCAAGGTGTCTTTGGGATTCATCCTATAAGCAGGTTTATTAGGGAGGACGGCTCCGGGAATGAGATCAATGTGGTGTTATATGGTTTTTGGGCGCAATCTAGAGGGAATCTCATCGAGGAAGACATGGAAAACGCTTTGTAGGAGTTGAATGGCAAGGGAGTGTGAGGGGCTCTCAGTTTGGTCATTTTGTGAGGGGGTGAAAAGGATCATTTCTTTGAAGGGTTTATGCTCATGGTGCTTAGCTTGTAAGATGGGTTCAAGAAAAGAAAGCTATACCTCTCCGTCTTTGGAAGTTTCCTTGGTTTTGGGCTCGGAGATTTGTTGTGGGGCTAAGGGGGCCAAGGTGATCTTGCAGCCATCTTTGTGGAGGGTGTATGTGTTGACGAATCCATCATGCATGACCTTTCAGTTATAAAGCCAAAGCCTCCTTAAAAGAATGTGATAGGCATCCATAGGGATGATATCACACCACAATTCATCATAATAGCTTTAACTAATGGAAAAGGAAATCAAGCATAGATGTGAAACATGTAAGCCTTTACCTTAGTTAAGCCGAATAAAATAAGGTTGGGGTGTGGTTCAGCCTTAGGGTTGAGCTTCTCTATCAAGGTAGTAGAAGCCACATTAGCGCAACTCCTTTCATCCACAATAAGTGAGCACACTCGGCTATTGATAGTGCACCTTGTATGGAAGATGTTTTCTCTTTGCTTCTCATGATTAGCTCCCTTGTGACCACTTAAGGCCCTCCTAAGAACAAGTAGCTCACCTTCATCCGCTTCTTTTACATGCTTCTCTACAACCTCCATCAAGGAACCTCCTTGTCACTCCCTTCTTCTCCACATCTGGCTTCCTCCAAGGTTTGGTATTCGACCAAAGTAACAACCTTTCGATTAGAGCACTCTGAGGCAATGTGCCCAAAATTGTGGCACTTGTAACATCTCTTCTTCCCGTACAGGTTAAGAGGGGGTTTTGGTTCATTTGGCTTGTGGTTTGAAGGTGCCGGGGTTGGATTTTAAGGTTTTAAAGGCAGAGGGTAACTCCCTCTATTGAAAGGGTAGCTACGAGTTAGGGGCTTGGGTGGCTCTTTTTTGAGTTTGGCTTTTCTTTGTAGTTTGACTTTGTGGGCTAAGGAGTAAACTTCATCAAGGGTAGTATAGTGTTATAACTCCACAACATTTCGTAGGGACTTATTCAACCCTCCTATGTAACGTACAATGGTGTGGTGTTCACCTTCCCTATGACTACAAGTCATGACAAGTCTCTCAAACTCACGGGTGTACTCTTCCACACTCCTAGAATCTTGTCTAAGATTATGGAGTTTGGTGTAGTTGTCTTGTAGGTAGTGGGGTGGGAGAAACTTGGCTCTAAGTTTTTCATTCATTTTCCTTCAACTTCTAATCTTTCCCTTCCCTTTTCTAGTGCTTTTTGACAAGACATTACTCCACTAAATAGATGCATACTTACAGAGTTTTAAGGCCACAAGCTTGACCTTCTTATCATTTGGCACATCTTTGTATTCAAATACTCTCTCCATCGTGTTAAGCTAATCTAAGAAGTCATCGGGGTTTAGTTGCCCTTCAAACTTTGGGATCTCGACTTTGAAGTCCATGGCATGGTGTGTGGTTCATCTACTTCTTCTTAGCCTCTGTTCTTCTTCTTCGTCGCTAGAGTCGAGGGGATGACTTTCGACTTCTTCTTCCGAGGGCTCGGACTCCCTAACCGAATAAGGACTTTGAATCTACCTCTGGTTATTCCTCATGACTTATTCAAGTTGTTTTTTCAAATACTCAAGTTAAGTATCTTTTCTAGCACTTAGCTTCAAAAGTTGCTCAAATCTCTATTCCAAAGTAGTGCTAGTAGTCATTTTAGTGAAGGGAGTAAATGGGTTCTTTATGGGGTGGTTTTATGTTTAGCTAAGGGGATGTGTTTGGGCTAGGAAGTTGCTCAAATCTCTATTCCAAAGCTCTGATACCACTTGATGCACTTCTAAGTCCCAAAGGTGAAACAAAGAAGAGATCTCAAGTAGCCAAGACAAATAGGGGTGAAGTTTGGTTTTGAGAGCAATAACTAGAATGAGGTAAACTAAGTTCCCTTGGATAAGATATCACCACCAAGATCACTTAGAGCTCTCCCTAAGGATCAAAGAGATAAGATATCACCACTCAATTGATCTTTAAGGACTCTTGAACACCACTCTAGGGAGCTAGGCTGGAGATAAGCACGAGAGAGAACACACAAGAGGGAGCTTGAACTCTACCTTTCATTCATTCATTAACTAAGGAATACAAGAGTGAAAAGAGGTTATTTAACCCCCATTCTCAGCTACTGCCCACATCCTAATCAGCTTGGGAACTCACACTAACACTAGCTAAACTAAGTACACAAGAGAGCTTAAAGCTTGACAACACATTAGCTTTAAGTCTCCACCAAAATAGGTGTCTAAAACTAATACAACCTGATTAGTAACTATTCCAACACCTCAAATGTACTCTAGACAACTGATTTGGGCTTTGATCAGCCTCAAAACAAGTGCTGAATGGCTAGATTAACCTAAAATTCAAAACAGCTCAAACTGATTAAAGGGGCGTTTCGCGAGCTTTGGGGCTGGTTAATAGCAAATGCCTTGAACAAAATACACCACCTTTTGGGGGGGTAATGATAAATATTATGACACAATTTGATGCCAAGAAACCCCATAAATCAGCCGTGGAAATAGCTCGGCCACTCGTTGATTGTGTCGGCTTCTGCTGCGCAGGACGAATCTGGAGTAGCTAACTTTGGAGCTTAAGTTGATAGACCAAATGAACTCTAAATTATTTGAAACTTGATTTGTTAGGTTCTAAACTTCTTAAGCTCTCTTTTGGTGTAAAAATCATCTCCCCCACCTTTCTGAGACTCAAGATACAAGGCAGCAAAGTTCAACCTTTTTACGGGCTGAAACAGAACTGGTTGGATTTCCTTGACAACTTAAACTGTGGCCTTGATCTCTTGTGGATTTAGGTTGTTTGATTGATCATGCTTATGTTCCATAAGCTGATCCCCCTATGGGTGTATCAACCACCACCGATAGTAGCAACACCGCGTGAAGGGGAAGATGAACTGACCAGCAGTGGCAGTGATGCTTAGGACAACCGTGAAGGAGAGGAAACAGGAGACTTAAACTAGATCCAATTCACCCAAATTAGCCTTCAATCAGGTCCTTAAGCTTAAAATCGAGGATGGTGATCTTCTTTCTTAAATTTATTGCTTAATTTAAAAAACTTTGGTTCAATTATGACATTGTGATGGAACAGATGAATTAAGGCTAGGGTTTAAATGTACAATTTTGAAGGGAAGAAGATTTCTAGACTAGATTATTGAGGCTCTTAAGCTTTTTGGGTTGATTAGCGTGATTTGAAGGTCAATTTGGGGATACGATGGTGAAGGCCATTGGGGAATTGTATTGTGAGCACTTGGTGGTTGTTGTTCTATTATTGTTGTGCTGCTCTTACTGTGATTGTTTGTATACGTACTGTGATGTGAGCAGTGTACCTAAGCCGAATTGTCTTAGTAAAATAATTGTCACATATGTATTTTGTTTGGGACAGAGTTGAGAGGGGAAGGACCTGCTGCTCGATTCAGTAGTTCAGTCCAGCTTGGGACTAGTTATGTGAACCAGGCCGCAACTCCACTCTAGTTTAATTCTGCCCCTTTTATGTGATTTGTGTGCTGCATAAGGTGTGCGTGACGCATTAAATGTGATGAGTTGAATTAATTTCATCAATCTAGTTTACTAAACTGTAAGTCTATTCCGTTTGATCTAAAAACTTCCCAACCGAAGCAATCTAATGTGAGTTTACAAACTTGAAAGTGTTAGTTTGATAGTTGAAGAAGACCAAGCAAAATCCAAATGGATAATTTCGAATAATCGATTTTCATAAAATTGATTTGATCAAACACCTTTTTTAACTAAGGTGTAAGCTTCATGGTTTACGTTAGGAAATAGTGAAAGATGATTCATTTACAAAAGCATTATCTTGAATTATTCAATCAAGTCAGCCCAAGTTCGAAAGTGATTTAAACTGCATTTAAAGATCTAAATCGAACTTCAAGGTGCATGTCTGGCTAAGTATATTTCGTAGTTGTTTTCTAGCAATCCAAATGGCTATGAGCTTTCTTGATCAATAATTGTTAGCAAATAACTTATAGACAAGAGTGGATCTAAATGAGCCTCCTAAAGCATTTAGGCCTATTTAGACTAGGAACTTGCCTGCTGCTTTAGGCCTTGTTGCTCGAATTTGATTCCAAATTGATTTTCATGTTAACATGTGTAACTATTTTCCCATGAAGATGTTCATCACTGAATTGATAAGATTTAATATCCAATCTTTTGATCAAAGTCAACTTACCAATTCAGTGTTATATTGATTCACTCGTGCCTTAGAAATGTTTAATAGGCCCAAAATCTTGTAGTTTCTATCTTGTGAAGTGAATCTTCTCTATGAAGGTACTCTATTAAAGTGAGTTTTAAAAAAATTAGAATTTTGAAATTTCGAGGTTTACTTGACCCTCCTTTTTAAGTGAGTTTTGTGGTTTCGAATGGTTTAGCATAATGTTTTTATGAATTGAGTATAGGTTGTGTTTGCTTGTGTGTGAAACCAATTGTGAAAGAGTTCTTTTAACACAACATTGTCTTGGGTAACTCAAACAAGCTAATTTGAGTTTAAAAGTGTTTCTTGGACTGCACGTTTTAATGACCATTTTAATTAACCAAGTTTCAATAGCTTGCTTATTGAACTAAACGAAACCAAATGCTTGAGATTCCTTATCTTTAGTTATAACACTTTTAAAGGATTTCAATGGTGTCTTGAGGGAAAAAGGCACAAATTTGTGACACACTTGAGTCAAATGCTACTAGCTTTCCTAGTGATTGATACGTGCGATCCTGTGGTTCACTTTAAAGAACATGATCTTTTCTTACGTGCTGAAAAAGAGGTTTCACTTGAGATGTTTTGAGTTAGGAGGATAGTGGTATTTGTATATATCAGTTTATGAGCAGACCCAATATGTGGGAACTCAATTCCTAGGGAATAGACCTAGAAGTGGGAACATAATGAGGGTAACAGTCTCGTGACCATGAGAGGCCCTGGGGATGCCATGAGTCATTAATTGTGAGACCCACCTGAAGAGAGCACTAACATATGAATCTAAAGTCCTAAAAGTGATTTCTTACCTATTATGAGTTGGAAACTACTTATTCTTGAGTTATGCCAGAGCAAGAGCTTGAAAATGCAAAAGTACTCTTTGAAAGGACTTCGTAGGAATGATTTTTTTAATTTTATGTGGAATGAATTTTATGCGGACTCAACATGGTTTTAAGAGTTCTCGCTCTTTTTTTTTTTTTGGTGGTTATTTTCACTTTTATGCTAAAAGAGCTTAAGTTGGTCACCCAAATTAACCTCTTCAATGTTAAATGTTCATTTAAGAGCTGAATAGGCTACCCTCTCCTAGTTCTTGGTTGTATTAAAGGTCATCTAGTTGTTATTAGCTCATGATGCTTAATGAGCTAGTATTAGGTAGGAATTCAGTGTGATTGCTACTTGTCATATTATACGTAACTATTTTGGTTTTCAGTATTGTAGATTATCCATTGAGCTTGTGGTAGCTCATTCCCTCTTCTTCTCCGTTTTCCCAGGTCTAATTATTCTTGAAAGACGTGTGAAAGTCCCCAATTCAAGTAAACCAAGGTGGGATCTCGCATTTTCTTTGTAGATGGGTCATTTGTTTGAACTTATCAGTTCATGAGTTGTAACGTGATTGATTCGTAAGTTTTGACTATATATAAGTTAATTACTTTAGCTCAACCATTACATATTGTCTAGTTGTCGCTCTAAATGGCCATGAGCTGAGTAGATAATCATTGTCTTGTCATTGTATTTGGTTGATTTTGGGATGTAAACCCCAGTACTCAGGATGTCTGATCCATTAAGTTATACCTTTTAGTCCTTTCTTTTATTTAATTTTATAGTTTATGTACTTCATGCATACGGCCCATAGAGGTATAGTCTCCGGCATGTGGCCATCGACCTTGTTTATATTCTCTTCTATATTTTTAATTAATACAGGTGTCAATGTAAGGCTATAAGCCTAAGTTATGGTCACTCAGAGCTCTGTCCGTTTTGTTCTACAATTTACGAAATCATTAATGTCTATAACTCTAGGGCATGCATTTTGAGTTTGATAATGGAACTGTAGTTAAGGTATAGGGTGACCAGAATAGTGCTAAGCAATGTTATATAGTCATACTCAAGACTCCAAGCTTGTAGAGCTCCCTGGAGCATCTCAAGGAGCAAGAGACAAGTTGTGGGCTCAACTTAGGTAATTATGCCATACATTTAGCAACTGGAGAATAAGGACATAAAGAACCCGTGCAAGAGGATATTATGAGAAGAACCTCGCAAAATTATTCAGATAGGAGCATACCTGGGGGAGGGGTTTGTTAGAAGGTTGAGAAGCGTATAGAAGGGGCTTGTAGATGTGTTTGCATAATCATCCCAGGAGATGCCAATCATAAGCATATATGTTATGGTGCACGCACTTACAATAAATCCTAAGGTAGAGCCAACATAACATAAGAGAAGACACTTTGCTTCAGATAGGAACAAAGCTGTTTCAAAAGAAGTTGCTAAGCTAATCGATGCAAAATTTATTTAAGAATATCACTATATCCTAATGGCTAGCAGATTTTTAAAAATTCAAATAAGACCTAGAGTATGTACGGATTACAAACTTGAAGAAGGCCTATGCAAAAGATTGTTTTCTACTCACCAAAATCGATCAACAAGTGGATTCCACTAGTGATCATACATTACTATATGACCTTGTCATTTTTTACTCAAAAATGCAAGTGCAGCCCTTTGGAGCTAGTTAATAAGCTATTCTAGGAGTAAATTAGAAGAAACATAGAAGTTTATACAGATGACATGATAGTCAAGTAAAAACTTTAGGAACATCATCTTGAGGATCTGAGAAAAACCATTATCATAGTTAGAAAATTCAACATGCAGCAAAACCCCAAGAAGCATTGCTTCTGGGCAAGAGCTAGGAAGTTTTTAGGCTTCATAACTAGTGACAGAGGGATAGAAAAATGGCAAGAGAAAAATCAAAGTAATTTTGCAAATATAATGTTCCAAAATAATTAAGGATGTGCATGAATTCACAAGTTGCATGACAGCCGTAAGGAGATTGATTCAGATTCTACACAAAATCTTTGACCCTTCTTCAAGTATTTAAGGTCAACCAAAGAATTTAAGCGGGTATATGAGACTAAGAAAGTGCTTAGGCAACTCAAAGGGTATCTATGGGGATCCTAGCACTTAGAAGTCCGTGCTTGGGAAGACACTGGTCATGTACCTTTCAACATCATATATAATAATGAATGCAGTACTATTGTGAGAAGAAGAAAACAATAGCTCCCTGTGTACTTTGTGGCTATGTAGGTAGACTAGAGTTGATCTACCCTAACATTGCATTATCTTCTTTAGTGGCTCTAGTCATAGTTATGAGGACGCTCAAACCATATTTTGAAGCATATACTAATAATGTTCGGATAGATGAGCCACTAAAGAAGATAATGCAGAAATATAACTGTTCAGGGTGTGGGCAGTTAACATTTCTAGCTTTGACATAGAGTGCAAGCTTAGAATAATAATGTAGTACAAACCATGTTAGACTTTTTATTTGAATGCATAGCAAGTCCTTGACATCAAGTAATAAAAAATCCACACAAATGGTTCTTCGATACAAAATAGATCAAGAGGGCAGAACTCGTCATAATCTTACCTAGGGGACAAAAGGTCAAGTATGTCTTGAGGTTTCCATTCCTAGAAATGAACAAGGAGGTTAAATATGAAGTCATTATAATTTATAGGTTAACTTGTAAATTCAAAGGAACTTGGAAGCTGAGAATGTGAAAGCAGATAGTGACTCACAACTTGTAGTCAACTTTGCGAAGAGTGAGTTTGAGGCTATGAGAAAATGAATGGTTACGTATGTGGCCTAAATCTAGAAAGTTTAGCAATCACAAAGTTTGAGATCCCCCACGTAATTATACTAAAGAATCAACAACTAGATGCTCTAAGAAAGTTGGCAAGTTCATCAAAGATAGGTGCACCATTAATCGTATCTTAGCGGGTGATGAGAAACTAGAGTATAGAAGCTGAGGAAACTTACACAGCTTTTGAGGCTAATTCCTGGATCACAGAAATTCTGTAAAGGTTACAAATCTCAAGAACAAAGCTATCTAGTACTGTATCTTCCAAGAAAAGTTGTACAAGAAGGATTTATAAGGTCTCTCCTGAAGTGTGTTGGTAAGCAAGAAGAAAATTACATAACGTAGATATCCATGAAGGCAATT